>PVKS010012649.1:42420-53266 GCA_004027875.1 Aplodontia rufa
ATTCTATCTTTATCTCTTACTCTCTCTCTCTTTAAAAAAAAAAAAAGAAGATGTGTGTACTGAACATTGCTTCTTGAGAAATTACTTGAAGATGTGTTACTGCAGTCCTAGGCAGTAACACAGCAAACCAGGTCAAGCCGCTCGTTCCAAAATCTGAACAGAAAAGGTAATCGTTAAAAAGCAAGGAAGGAACTTTAATCACTATGGCCTTACTGAGAGGTCAAAGTGAGTCCCTGTCTTGGGGTGTTCACATGAACTTAGGTTTAAATAGAAGAGGGGTCAGGGCAGGGGGTGAGAGCATGCCTCATAGCCAGTCTCCATCTAACTGTGGGCTGGTTGATCATTATCTCAGTGCTGGCTCTGTGAGGTGGCTCCCAAGAAGGAGAGGTAATTTCCACTTGTTGATGTACCAGATCTGTGATCCAGAAGGGGGCAATTCAGTTCCCACGAGATGGTCGCTCCTGTTTCGGGGGACGGTCTCATTTGGGGTGGTCTGCCTGCAAGACTCTGCTGTTCTGGGAAAGCGTAGGGCAGAGACTGGAGACTTCCAGGTGCTACACTAGGGGTCTAAAACAGGGTGCTGTAAATGTCCCTGCATATCTTGCCTTAAAGGAGGAAAAGATAGGTTAGGAAACGTAGGGCTAATAAATCTTGTATTACCAGTTTTCAGAGGAACACATCTTAAATGATTAACATGCCTATGTGCAGAGCGGAGCCGGAATCTGAAGACAGATACAAAATGAAGGCAGAGATGCCAAAGCTTTATCCTGCTTTCAGACACCCCCTGGGCATCTGCAGACCCAATAAACAGTCTGCTTTTAGCAAAGGCAGTTCTCTTTAAGTTCCTGCTATAGATGTGGTATAGGAAAACGCAAGCATAAAAAAAGACGGAAAAGAGAGAAAAGAAGGAAGAGAAAGGAGGGAGGAAGAGTAGCTGAGCCTCGGTGTCCGTGAAAGGAAGAAGTCCCAGGTCAACAGCAATGTGGCAGAAAAACCACAGCCCAAGCGAGAGCAGAAGGGCACAGGGCTCTCTGGGACAAGTCCCAGGGAAAAGGGAAACTGTACTCAGTGCCCTGGTTTGAATGTGGTTTGTCCTCTCTGAAACTCGTGTTAAAATTTAATACCATTGGGGCTGGAGCAGTGGCTCAGCAGTTGTGGCACTTACCTGGCATGTGCAAGGACCTGAGTTCAAACCCCAGCACCATGCACACAACGAAGTGTCGGAGCAACGAAAGCCACATGAAAAACTAAATAAAATTGATTCTCTCTCTCTCTCTCTCACTGTCCCTCTCTCTTTAAAAAAATTAATACCATTATAAGATATTAAGGGGTAGAAGCTTTGTGAGTAATTAATTCATTCATGTGATTAATGGATAAATTGATTAATGGGTTATCTTGAAAATGGATCTGCTATAAACACCCATTTGGTCAGGTGCCCTGTGCTCTCTCCCCATGTCACCCTGAGCTCCTGTGACCTTTGACTGACTCTGCCAGCAAGAAGGCAGTCAGTAGATTCAGCCCCTTGACCTCGGACCAGAACCGTGATTCAAAACGCACCTCTTTTCTTTATAACTTACTGTGGCATTGAGTGATTGGCAGCAGAACTCATTCTAAGACACTGAGGAAATGACAACGGCCTTTAGTAAGAAGTAAAGAATAAAAAGGGGAAGAGGGAAAAGAGAAAGAGGAAGAAGAAAGGCAATTCAAAACTCTATAAAAAATGAAAAGAAATAATAATAGGATATTGTGTGGCTCTGTGATCAATGTAAAATATTTACATTGTTATAAAATATAAACACTGCGTATTGGACTTGAACTTTTAAAACCTACCTATAGGCAAAGCATGGAAGACCGGAAGACAGGATTATGGCTAGGAAAGGAGAATACACATCTCAACATGGAGCGTCTAGGCCAGGGGGATAGTGGTCTGTAATCCCAGCTCGCCAGGAAGCTGAGGTAGGAGCGCTGTAAGCTAGAGGCCAGCCTGGGCGACTTCATGAGATCCCGTCTCAAAACAAAAAATAAAAAGGGTTGGGATGGAGCTCGGTGGTGGAGCACTTGCCCAGCATGCACAAGGCTCTGGGTTCAATCCCAGGTACTGCAAAAAAAAAAAAAAAAGTTGAGCATTTAAAGTAAATGTTCGGAAGTCAGAAAGTGAGAAGTTGGGGAAAGGAGGCATAAAGGAAAGTTTGAAGCTAAAGGCTGGTTTGGGCACCTTAGATCTTGTTTCAAAATTAAATAGAAAGGGCTTGCGCTGCAGCCCTTTGGCATTGACTTTTATTCCCTGTACTGCAAAGGCAAAAAGGTGAGCAAAAAGTAAGAACTACTATCGATAGCTGGTGGAATGCAAAATAAAGTTGCAGATATGTTACTTCAAGCAACAAAAGTAATCAACAGATTCATTGTTGCTTTCCTTACAGCAACTAAATAAAAACAGAACCGAATTGCGTGTAGGGTAGGTGGAGGATTGTGTGGATAATATATATAAATTAAATCCTCGACTTGCATAGTTATAAATTAATGGAGGATATTTAAGCATGAAAACCCAAGGCACAGCAGCATAAGCATATTATTTTGAGATATGGAAGTTGTTCCCAGAATAAAGAGCTAAAGGAGTTAGAAGCAGTTGCCTCCAGGAGGCAAGACTAGGGGTGGGCAGGGACGAAGTAGGGGACTCTCTGTAGCCTCCTCTGTTCTAGTTTATTTTTATCCCTCTGCATGAATTACTTTGAAACAAAAAAAATTTAGGCCCATCACAAGACAGATAAGGTGGATGGTAAGAGCTGTGGGTGCTGAAGCTGGCCTGGGGGTCAGACTCGGGTGAATTAGACCCCAGAGTCATGAAAGACCTTGCAGGTAGGACCGACGAACAACCCAGATCCATCCTGAGGACATGGAGGATGAGCAAATGTTCTGATTTTCACAAGGAGACAGAAGGTATTTCTGGAAACTATAGACCAAGTGTCTCAATATAGAATCCTGGCAAAATTCTAGCACAGATTATTAAACAGATGGCTTGGGAGTGCTTTGTGATTTATTTTTATTTATACTCTGCTTCATTCCAAAAAGAGAGGTTTGCAGTGGCTTATAGAGATACGTATAATACAACAAGACAAATAAAATGTAATGAGGAAAGGGTCTCAAAAAAGCTAAACAAAGAGTTACTACACTAACCAGCAAACCACTCCTAAATACATACCAAAGAGAACTGACGCTTGGTCATGGAAACACTTGTACACAAATGTTCACAGTGGCATAATTCCTAAGAGCCAAATATCTATCAGTCGATGAATGGCTTAACAAATGTGGTACATCCATACAATGGAATATTATTCAGCTATAAAAAGGAAGTGCTAATGTATGCTAGCTACAACGTGGATGAGCCTTAACAGCATTGTGCGGAGTGAAAGAAGCCAGACGTAAGAAGCCTCATCCTACAATTGCATCATATGAAATTTCCAGAAAATGCAAATCCATAGAGATAGTAAGTAGGACAAGGGGAGTGACTGCTAATGGATCTGGAGTTTCTTTGGGGGATGATGAAAATGTTCTGGAATTAGGTAGGGATGATGGATCACACAATCCTGCAAATATACAAAACCCCACCAGATTATGCTCTTTAAAAGGGTGCATTTTATGATTTATGATCTCAATCAAAAAGCAGGATAATGGAGGGAAAGTGAACAAAGGAGGGTGAAGAGAAAAGGACAAAAAAATAGAGGAACTCAGTTATCCACAACAATACATCAAAAAATTCTACACAGGTGATAAAGATGGACCAAGGCTTTGTTTCATTTGTTTCTTTTATTTGGCCCTGGGGATTGAACTTGGGTTGCTTAACCACTGAGCAACATCCCCAGTCCTTTTAATTTTTAATTTTGGGACAGGGTCTCACTGAGTTGCTTAGGGCCTTGCTAAGTTGCTGATGCTGACTCTGAATTCGCGATCTTCCTACCTCAGCCTGCTGAGTTGCTGGGATTACAGGTGTGCACCCTCACACCCAGATGGACTATGATTTTGAATGGGAGCTTTCCAGAAGCTATTACAAGCTTGGAAAACAGTGTTACCTAAAAGATTCCCAGCATCCATAAGGTAAACACAAATTCATTGCTCACGGGGAATCACAACTGCCCAATTGAAATCTCTCCTGTGCATCTTTGAAAAGGGATCTTATCGGAGCTGGAGAGGTGGCTCAGTGGTTTCGGCGCTTGCCTGGCAAGCACGAGGACCCGGGTTCAAACCCCAGCACGACGTACACAACTGAGTGTTGGAGCAACTAAGGCCATGTGAAAAACTAAATAAAGTTGTTTCTCTCTGTCTCTGTCTCTCTCACTGTCCCCCTCTCTTTAAAAAAAAAAAAGGGAGGATCTTATCAACAACAATATTCCCTATAACTCCAGAAACAAGAGTCACATGGCTATGTTGTAGGGACCCTCAGCTTGACATAAATCCCAAGTGCAATTCAATAGTCACTGACGAGGTGCTTCCATGGTTGGGGTACACAAGCATTGACCGTGGTTTCCTGCAACCTTAGGTGCATGTTCACAGGTCCTGGGAGTTTTCGCAGGAAGCCAACACAAGACTCCATCAATCAGGTATTCTGACTTTTTAAAGTTTCCAGGTGATTCTAACGTAGAGCGAAGTCTGAAGACCTGATCGGGAGAAGGCACGATGTGTACAGATTTCTCAATGATCTGGATGACTCTTGGTGAGGAGCCTGACGAAGGCGAGGTGCAGCCTCGCCCCAGAACACCTGGAGAGTCCTCTGCTGCACGGCTGAGCTGCAACCACCCAAAGGGCCTTGTCCCGCAAGAGGAGCCCAAGGAAAGTGAGCCTCGGGAGCAGGGAGGGGCGACGGAGAGGTGGCGCAGGGCCTCAGGGGGACTTTGCACGTGTTCTTATCCAGCCCTACATCAACCTCCACAGTCAAGGAAACCCAGGTTCTCATGCCCACGTGGCGGCCCTGAGAGGCGCAGCCGGGTGCGCGGTCGGAACCTGCACCCAAGCCGGCTCACTCCCAGCTCCAGGTTCTTCACATTATTCCTTTAAAAATAGGTTATTTATTTATTTTTATTGAAGAGTCGAGTTGTCGTACGATCATAAATGCACATAAAGAGACAACATGACATGCATTTGGTCCTAAACCATAGTTTCCCTCACATTGCCCACACCCCAGTCTCTTGATGCTTCTATATTACGCCCCTGTAAGAGATATAAATGTGTATATATATACACACATGTAAATGTGTGATTGTAAATTTTCCAGAAGTAAATGATTACGTAAGTATCATTTGACTTCTCAGGGGGGTAGAGTATGAAGTCCTGCAACCGTACCGACAAGATGGGAAGACTTGATTCCATAACAAGCTCACACACTGGTCCAAGTGTGTAAGTTGGAGCTGACCGAGGGACGGATGGTCTCATGGGAAGGTTCCTGGCTTTGGAGTGAGGAAACCTGGGTTCAGTGCTAAGCTTCACCATTTCCTGGCTGTGTGGCTTTGGGCAAGTTTCTCTGCCTTTTGAGCCTCAGTTTCCTTGTCCACAGAACAGGGATAGCCATGCTTACCTCATAGCATTCTTGTACAGATTAAGATAGCAGATGTGCAGAGAGAAGATACTCACCATGCATGGAAGGGACAAAGAATTCAGATCCAGAATACGCCAAAAACTCCTGAATAAATGTCAAAGAGATGAACACCCTAATATTAAAAGTAGACAGAAGTGCCAGGCACGGTGGCCCATGTCTATAATCCCAGTGGCCCAGGAGGCTGAAGCAGGAGGATTGCAGGTGCAAAGCCAGCCTCAGCAACTTAGCAAGGCCCTGAGCGCATTTAACAAGACTCTGTCCCAAAGTAAAAAAATAAAAAAGGGCTGGGGATGTTGCTAAGTGGTTAGGGCCCCTGGTTTCAATCCCTGGTACAAAAAAAAAAAAAAGTAGAAGTAATTCCTACAAAAATACCAATGACATTATTCACAGCTATGGGAAAAAAACACTCCTAAAATTCATATAGAACCATAAAAGGCCCCTAGTAGCCAAAGCAAACCTGAGCAAAAGAAGAACAAAGCTGAAGACTTCACAATACCTGACTTCAAAATATACTACAGGACTGGAGATGTGGTCTGTGGTAGAGCTAAGCCGCCTAGCATGCATGAGGCCATGGGTTCAACTCCCAGCACTACAAGCAAACAAATAAAAGAACACACTACAAAGCTGCAGTAACCCAAGCAGCATGGCACTGGCACAAAATCAATAGAGACCAATGGAACAGAAGAGAAAACCCGGAAGTAAACCCACGTACCTACAGCCAGGTCCTTTCAACAAGGCACCAATAACAAACGCAGAAGAAGGAGCTAGGTCCCCATCTCCCGCCATATCCAAAAATCAACTCAAAACGAATTAACACAAATTAAGGCCAGAAACTAAGAAACTACTCGTAGAAAACGGTGGGAATGCTTCAGGACATTGGTTTGGGAAAGTATTTTTTTGGATATAACCCCAAAAGCACAGGCAACAAGAGCAAAAATTAACAAATGAGATGACATCGAACTAAGGAGCGTTTGCACAGGAAAGGAAATGATCAACAGATTTAAAAGACAACTAACGAGATAGGAGCAAATATTTGCAAACTATTCATCCAACAAAAGATTAATAGCCAGAGTTAGTAATTCAAACAATTCTGAGACCAAAAAAAAAAAAAGTCAAATTTAAAAAAGGCTTGGAGCTGGGGAGGATGCGCAGTGGTAGAGTGCTAGGGTGCTTGCCTGGCATGCACGAGGACCCAGGTTCAAACCCCAGCACCACACACACAACAGTGGAAGAAAAAAACATAAAAATCAACTCAAAACACAACAACAAAAAAGGCTCAGCTTCGCTAATTATGAGGGAAATGCAAATCAAAGCCACCGTGAGTTCTTATTTCACCCCAGTAAGAGTGGCTATTACCAAAAAGAAAAAAGCAACCAACGCCGGCAAAGACTGAGAAAGGGCTCACACCCGTTATTGGCAGGAATGCAAATTAGTATAAGCAGGATAGAGAGCAAGGTGGAGGCTCCTCAGAAAACCACAAATAGAACATACGACCTGTTTCACGACCAGACTTCGCATTCGAAGGGACGGAAATCAGTATGTTGACGAAACACCTGTACAGCCACGTTTACTGCAGCACTAATTACAGTACTCAAGACTCGGAACTGAGGGGCTGGAGCGGTGGCTCCACAGTTACGGTACTCACGGAGCTTGCCTGGCATGAGGGAGGACGTGGGCTTGAACTGCAGTACCACGTTCGCAATGAAGGGTCTGAGCAACAAAAGCCACATGAAAACTAAATAAAATTGATTTTTTCTCTCTCTCTCATTGTCCCTCTCTCTTAAAAAAAAAAAGACATAGGGGCTGGAGCAGTGGTTCAGCAGTTACAGTGCTTGCCTGGAAATCACGAGTACTTGGGTTCAAACCCCAGCATCCAAATATACAACTAGGTGTCAGAGCAACGAAGGCCATGAGAAAAACTCAATAAAAATTGATTCTCTCTCTCTTTAAAAAAAAAAGGCAATTTTTTTAAAAAAGATATTGAATTGATCAAGGCGTCCATCGATGGATGAATGAATAAACAAAATGTGGTAGACATACACAATGGAATATTATTCTGCCATAAAAAATGAAATCCTGTGCAATATGAATGTAACTGGAGGACATTATGTTAAGTGATACAGAAAGACAAAACCACATGTTCTCACTTATAAGTGGAATATTAAAAAATGATCTTGGACTAGGGATGTAGCTCAGTGGTAGAGCATTTGCCTAGCATGCCCAAGGATCTGGGTTTGATCACAGCACTGCCAAAAAAAAATTCATACTCATTATGGAGTAGAATAGTGATTAACAGAGGCTTGGAAGGGCGGAGGGATTAACAGTTGGATAGGAGGAATAACTTCTGATGTTCTACCACACAGTGGGGTAAGCATAGGGTAACCATGGTGGACAACAATTATTACTATTTGAGGTGCTGGGGATTGAACCCAGAGCTTCAAGAATGCTAGGAAAAGTGTTCTATTGCTGATGTACGTCCCCAGCCCAATTAAAAAACAACTAGTAGGAGGCTGGAGAGGTGGCTTGATGGTTACGGCTCTTGCCTGGCACACGCAAGTACACAGGTTCAAACCCCAGCACCCATGTACACAACTAAGCATCAGAGCAATGAAAGCCATGTGAAAAACTCAATAAAAATGGATTCTCTCTCTCTCTCTCTCACTGTCCTTCTCCCCACCCCAAAAAAAAGAAGGTAGGCAGGAGACTAGGGGCATTTCACAAATGAGGATCCCCACACGCCTATGATAAGATACTGAACCTTATTCGTCACGAGGGAAATGTAAATGAAAACCACAGAGTTGCTAGCGTGCCCCAACAGAATGGTCTCCATCACTATGATCGACAATGCCAGGTGTCGGCATGGAAGTGGAGCAACTGGTATAACCACTTTGGAAAGCTGGTGGCATCTGCTGAAGTCAGGTCTGTTACAACCTGACAATGAAATTTCATTTTTGTATACTCAGAAGAACGAGCACTTCTGTCCTCCAAAAGACGTGTGTGAAGGTTCAGAGCAGCTTAGTTTATCATAGCTTCGAATCAGAAGCAATCTGAATGTCTGCCAGTAGTGGATGGGATACCTCTATGGTGGTGCGTTCAGAGACTAGAACAGCAGTGAAAGAGAATCCACTACCACTCTCACGGCAGTAACGTTGAGCTCGTCCACCGCTGTTTCTGGGTTGGACACTAAAAGGGTTCTATTTCTTGATCTGAGCAGTGGTCACACGGTTGTGTAGACATAAAAATTCATCTGCTTACTCGCTTCAGACCTGCACTTTTACGTATGTAAGTTTAACTTCCATGGAAAAAGTAAACACGAGGTTCCTGTACAGCATGTGTTTGGCGCAGAGTGGGCAGAATAAAAGGAGGGAGCAAGCTCATTGCACCAGGTGCTGCTCGGACGGGGAGCCACCCTCTGCAAAAGGGGAACTGACCATCAGTGATGGCCAGAGGGGAAGGACAAGGGAATCAGCCAGCAAATGAGGAATGGTTGGAGGAAGCGGAGAGGATGATGCTGGGAACAAAGAACACAGTGTCTCAAGTGGCGAGTGACTCCCCAGAATGGGAATTAGACTTTCCCTCTGCAGCTCTGAAGCAGTGATCTGGAACCTTATTGCTGCGAGCGAGCTGCAAGCTGCGTCTGCCTGCCCTGGAGGGCTGTTAGAACACAAATCACCGAGCCTCCTTTCCCAGAGTCTCTGATTCAGCAGGTTCGGGACAAGACTCAGAATCTGCATTTCTAACAAGTTCCCAGGGACACGCTGCTACTGGTTCAGTCACACTTTGCTAATCCCTGCCCTCATGTGCAAAATCAGAGTTGTTTGTGATGTTATTACAAACGATGATGATAATTATGGAGGAACCCAGAGTACCAGCTCCTGTGCCGTCTGATGTTGCAGCATTTTCTCACCATAAGGCGCCTATGATTCCCTCACTTTAGAGAGGAGCACCCTAAGGCTCAGTTCCCCACAAGTCCCACTGCACAGACTAGATCCTTCT
The DNA here is from genome assembly GCA_004027875.1 of Aplodontia rufa. Classification (NCBI taxonomy): domain Eukaryota; kingdom Metazoa; phylum Chordata; class Mammalia; order Rodentia; family Aplodontiidae; genus Aplodontia; species Aplodontia rufa. The sequence goes on from PVKS010012649.1 coordinate 52,004, forward strand.
GACTCTGATCGTGAGTGGGAGGTTGCATTAGATAGTTTCAGACTCTCAAAGTTAGCCTAGTTTCAATTGGTACTTTTTTTTTTCCTGGTACTGGGGATTGAACTCAGGGGTGTTTTACCCCTGAACTATATATCCCTAGCACCTCTCCCTCTCTCCCTCTTTTTCTCTTTCATTAGTTGAATATGGACTTACAATTGAGGGGGATTCATTATCAAACAATCATAGTTAGCCAAGGTTGATGCCGCGTCATGGTTTCCCCTCTTGGGTTCCCCATGGTTCTGTTTCCTCCAATTAAACCCCTGTGTTAAATGGACTTCTAGTGGAGGTTAGAGATCTCCTTCTGAGATGATTCCCCCATACTCCCTCCCTCCAGTCTCCTAGATATCCTTCTTAATCCCCCATCCGTGCCCCTCTCCCTACGTCTCCAGGTATCCTAGGCAAGGTTCCCCCTGTTTGTGTAAAAATTCATACACTTTGAGGTTATTACTAGCTTAGCCATCTATCATACTGTTTCCGGTTGTATTCTAGCTTCCACAAATGAGAAAAAACATTTGGCCCTTGAGTCTCTGAGATTGGGATACTTCACTCAGCATAATTTTTTCTATCTCCATCCATTTGGCTGCAAAAGCCATAATATCATCTTCTCTAATGGCCAAGTAGTATTCCATTGTATATATGTACCAAAGTTTTTATATCCACTTGTCGAGTGAGGGGCATCTGGGTTGGTGCATAGTCTAGCTATAGTAAATTGAGCTGCTACAAACATTGATGAAGCCACATAACTATAATATGCTGATTCTAACTCTTTTGGGAAAATACCCAGGAGTGGGATAGCTGGATCATAAGGTGGTTCCAGCCCTAATTTTTTGAGGATTCTCCACACTGCTTTCCAGAGTGGCTGAACCAGTTTGCAGTCCCACCAGCAATGTGACAGTATTCCTCTTTTCCCACATCCCCTCCAGCATCTGTCGTTATTCGTATTCTTCATTTTTGCCACTGTGACAGGAGTGAGGTGGAATCTCATTGAAGTTTTAATTTGCATTTCTTTTATTGCTAATGATGTAGAGTATTTTCCCATATATTTATGGGCTTTCTGGACTTCCTCTGGTGAGAAGTTTCTTTTTAGATCCGTAGCCCATTTGTTGATTGGATTATTTGTGCTTTTGTTGTTTAGTTTTTTTAGTTCTTTGTATAATGGATATTAGCCCTTCCTTTGTCCGAGGTATAGCAGGCAAAGATTTTCTTTTTTTCTTTCTTTCTTTC
>PVKS010012650.1:0-47383 GCA_004027875.1 Aplodontia rufa
AAAAAAAAAAAAAAAGAAAAAGAAAACCAATAATAGTAAAGGTGTTTTTAAAAGAAAAAACTGGGGGCTGGAGCAGTGGTTCAGTGGTGATAATGCTTGCCTGGCATGTTCGAGGACCCAGGTTTGAACCCCAGCACCAAGTACAAAACGAAGTGTCAGAGCAATGAAACCCACATGAAAACTAAAATTGATTCTCTCCTACTCACTGTCCCTCTCTCTTTAAAAAAAATTTAAAAAAACTGGAATAGGAAAATTTTTCATAATTCACAATAATAAGTTTTCCTATATTCTGACATATATAAGTACCGTTTAGCTTCAGAATCATCTTATTAGGGGTGGGAGGTGCTTTTGAGGCTAGAGAGAACTGTCATACATTAACAGCTCTATTCCAATATCTATTCCAATACTTAAAGAAATGTTGGTTTCCAGATTAATATTCTAGAAATTAAGATTAAAATCTGGAACCGAGAATATAAGTCAGTGGTAATAATCTGCCCTGGGTTTGATACCTAGCACCACAATCAATCAGTCAATCTAGAATTAGGGCTGCTAGGAGGGTGGGCATCTGAGCTTACCTTTCTAATACAATTGAAACTATGTATCTACCAATAAAGAAAACTTACTTCAGTCCTTTTTACTAATTTGTGCAACAGACCAAATAGATAAGCTATAAAATGACTCAATTTGTGGGTTTAATAACAATTTTATTTTTTAAGGCATTGATTATAAAGTGAAAACAAAGAGGCTGTTACAGGATCAGGAGCACCTAATTTGACACTGCTAACATGACTGGAAAGGGGGCCTTCTCCCAAAGATTAGGTGATGTTAATTTCTTCCCTGCTACTGCTAGACAACTTCCAACCTTCCTAAACAATTACTACGAGTATTTCCAAAAATACTGCCCTGATATACAGACTCAGTATGACTTGCAGATCTATTCTACTAAAATGTACTCACATTTTATTAAGATAATGCAAGGGATTAGATCTAAATGTTTAGGGTTACAATGTTACAGATAAAACATTTGATAAAACTGGATTTCCAATGAGTGAAATGCCCTTTCATCATCCTACTTAATTTTTTGTAAGAAGTTCCACATGCCATTCACAATCTGCTCACTTGGACACTTTGACAAGGGATACCTCACTCAAAAGATCAAAGACATAAAAGCCACTAGTTGGAAGGTAAAGAAGGTATTCTATCTCTACCACAGAAACCACCAGCTTAGCTTACAGCTCAACATGACTGCAGCAAGGAGTCCATTCGAAGTCCATACAGGGTTGTGCTAAAAACTACACAAATAAGATCCAAGTTTTCCCCATAATACTGGCTGGCTTCTTGTCCTGGCCTACTTTACTGATGCTTTTCCCCATCTTGCCTTTCATTAACCAAGTCTATTTCAACTTAGAAACAGTGGGGAAAGATTTTAAATGCATTATATATCCTTTCTACTTTTAAAAAGTTACTGAAATAAAGTTCATCTGAAGATTCCAAACGGAGGAGTGATGAGGGAAACAAGGTGCGAACACACATGTATGTAATACTTAGGCTACACAGACTGCAGTGCTTGAGCCTACTGGCATAGACAAGGGCCTGTTTGCATACCTGGTGCGGTATGCAAATGACCAAGACCTATCTACAATAACTATGCAGAATAGTAATTTCAAACAAGTTATTTTGTATACTACAATATAATTCTTAGTTTCAAAACATCAAGAGTCATTATCTTTGCTACAGTTTAGACTGTAGAGATAAATTTCCATTTCATTAATATTTTCTTTCTAAAAAAATTTTGTAACTATCCTAAACTTATTGTCTCTTCCAGCCATTAGACTACTGTTTAGGATAAGTGTGATCAATCTATGCTGTACAATTAGTCTATTGCATCGACTGTTCCTCCCCATAAAAACTGTTTCTTTGGTCCTGCCAGATTATCAATAGTACCAATTTTAAGCCTTGACTCAGACTGGCCTTTTCACAAAATGGAAGTTTCAAACAAACTCTAAAAAATAAAAAAACCTCTTGAAGCACAAAGCTGTTTCAGACATGGTATATCCATCTACAACACAGGGAAGACCCAAAACTTGTTTGGATGGAGCAAAGATGAAAGTAAGAGCTACAGGTCCTTACAAAACACTAAAAAATAAATAAGCAAATAACCCTGAGCAAAAAAAGTTTTGAAAGACCAGAGACATGTATGTCAATGTAACAAATACCTCTGGAACAGATCACGGCGCACAAGTTTTTCCTACAAGCGCCAAAGCTTAAGAGCACACATGGAAAAAGAAATAGCAAACAGCAACGCTACGGTGAGAGAAAAAAAGACTGACTTGGAAGTCAAGAGACCTTGGTTTTAGTCTCCCGGCTCAACGACTAACTCCCGGAGTGACCTTGGAGAAAAACATTCTCCTTCTAGGCCTCAGCTTAGGAAGGACCTAAAGTCCCTTTACAGTATCAGCTGTGTTCCAACTTCCCATGGTTCGGAATAGGCTTTCGGACTGCCCCAGTCAATGCCAGGAGGAGGGAAAAAAAAAAGAAAAACAGGAACCGTGTTAAGTGGGTCAGAGGCCCCGAAGTGCACCTAGGTGGCTGGATGAAAGGTAAGTGGACCCTGACCCGGCAAAACACCGCGCGAGCCTGGGGGCCAGAGGTGCCTGCGCGGGGGTGGAGGTGGGCCAGCCGGGCTCCCGGCCCCGGGGGAGGTGGGGCCGAGGTTCTCGCGTGCGTTGTCCCCGGGAGGGAGCCATGTTTCCTCCTCCCGGGCACTCCCAGATGGCGGCCGGGGGCGCGGGGCCTAGGCGGACCACGGCCGGGCGGCCTGGGGAGCCAGCCGGAGACGGACGTAGGAAGGCGCTCGGGCCCCGACAGGCCTGTCTCCAGGACCGCCACCCAGCGTCGCAACAGAAGGCGGCGGAGGCAGGGGAAGGAAGGGCCCCGGCGACCGTTCCCGATCCGCGCCTCCACTCCCAGTCGCCTGGAGAGCAGGGAACCCGTGCCAGGTGGGCCGGGACGCGGTGAGCAGGCCGCTGCGACCTCGGCTCCAGAGGCAGCCCGGGCACCGGGCAGCAGGCCTGGGCCCGGACCTCTGAGGCCTCGGGCTGCCCCACGCCGGCGCGCCCCGATCTCCTACTCACCGTTGGCGCGTTTGAGGGCATTTTCCGGCCTCTGGAAATAGGCCGGCATCTTGGCGGCAGGCGCGGCTCACCCGGCGTCAGCGAACTCCCTAGCGGCCCTGGCCGGGAGAGGAGACGGAGGGGAACTAGCGCGAGAGTCCACGCGCCTCGCCAGCAGTCGCCCGCGCCCAGCCGGCCAGAGACGGAAAGGAAAGAGCCACGTGACCCCCGCGCGGCGGCTGCCGCCACCCAAGCCCCGGATGTAGGGGCGGGCCTTCCGCGCGCTCCGCCCCTCCCTGCGCGCTGGCGTCACGCGTGCGGGCTGACGTGGCGGCGGCGGCGCGCCGGGGTCGTCGGGGCGACGGTTCCCAGGCCCTCACTCCTCGAGCCAGGGTCGGGGTGAGAAAGGTGAGTCTGGGTCGAGAGTTTCTGCGAGGAGACCGGACGGGCGTCTGCACAGATTGGTTTTCAACACGATTTGTGCGCACCCATCCCACGTTAGCATCAGGTCCCTTGCAGCGAGGCCCAGCGAAAAAGCTGCATCTCCAGCGGGAAATAGCCGTGGCCCGGCCCGTGACGAACGAGCTTGCGGAGGGGACGCGGTGAAGAACTGGCAGGGTTATTCCGTATCTTGGTAAAACAAAGTTGGTGTCACAAGGATTGCCTGGGGAAGGGAGGCTCTCGGAGCCAAAGCAGGGGCAGAGCGACCTGGCGTAAGGCGAGGAGACCCTGGAGCGGAACTAGCGGCACGTTTGAAAGTACAGGGTGTCGTCGTCTCGCCGACAGCACACGTCACAAGCGAAATGAGAGTTAGCGGGAAAAAGTTTATACTGCTCTCACATTAACTGCTGCACTTGAAAGTCGTTCGAACCGAATCAAATTCTCAAGCCCTTGGTATGGAACTAAGATGAGCTCGGAAGGAACTGTAGAAAGCAGTGGAATAAGTTTTGCAAGTTATTCCACATTTTGTAATAATAGACTATGTGAATGAAAGCATGAGGAAAATACAGTAGGTGCACCCAAAAATCATTTCCCCCTCATTCCTTCTCAAAGAGGTGGGTTAAGTAAACTCGGGGCTGGAGCGGTGGCTCACGATCTGACACTTCATTATGTACGTGGTGCTGGGGTTTTCAGTTATGGCGCTTGCCTGGCATGCGCAAGTATGTGAGTTCAAACCCCAACACCATGTGAAAAACTAAATAAAAATTGATTCTGTTTCTCTCTCACACTGTCCCCTCTTTAAAGAGAAGAAGAAGAAGAAAATTCATCGCTATAAGGAAAGAAAATTTGGAAAATGCAGACATGGACCAAAAAATAAGTTCTTCTTTATAAAAAGACTATTTTCTAATTAGTTTCAGACAGTTCTTTCTCCAAAATGCTTAGACTATTCTATATGCGTCAGCCTAGTTGACCCCAAAATAAGAGCCAGACAGGGTTAATGTAAAAGCACCATAAATACTAAGAAGCTATAGGAACCGTTTTATGAGCAGGATCAAGGGAATTGTTTGTGCATGTTATAATTAGGTCAAAATTAAAGAGCCAAACTTAAAAGCACATAGTTCTTTTATGTGCTATGTACAGATTTAAAAAAAAACTACTTAGTAGACCATAGAAAGATGCAAACTAAATAAAAGGAAACCTGGTCTAAGTATCAGGAAAATACTTCCAACATTGTTGACTTTCCATTATCACACCTTAAAGAAAAGGGTAAAATGAATTCCTTATTTGGTAAACATACAAGCAAACACTAGAAAATTGAGAGATAAAAATCCAGTATTCCTACACATTGATCCTTTTCCCTTTCAAATTATTTGAAGTATATGAAGCATTTGGTAATATAATGGCCAGCAATTATTTACATGCAATAAAAATTCTTGAAAATCTAAGGCTGGGCACAGTGGCTCCAGGCTGCAGTTCCTGCAGCTCAGGAGGCTGAAGTGGAGGACCTCTTGCTCTTGAATCCGGGAGTTCAAGATCAGCCTGGGCAACATACCCCATCTCAAAAAGAAAAAGTATTTAATGCTGTTTTTAATGAATGAGTAAAGATATAATGTCAATTTCCAGGATATTACTTTTTACGGTCAACCAACATATATTTGGAACCAGCTAAGAGCTATCCTGTTGAATGCTAGAGATAAAAAAGGTACAAGCTACCTACTTTGAAGACTTAATGATTCATTTAGCAGTTGCCCCTGCCTGTAAATCTTAGTGGCTAGAGAGGCTGAGGCAAGAGGATTGCAAGTTAAAAGCCAGTCTCAGCAATTTATTGAGACCCAGTGGCTCGGTGGTTCAACACCCCTGGGTTTAATCCCCAAGAAAAAAGAAAAATAAAAAAGTTAATGATTCCCGAGTGAAAATAGCTAAGTGCACAATGAGGGCTGAGACAGGATCTAATTTAACCAGGAGAAAAGCATAAATATTTGCTTTTAATCGTTTTGTAGAAAACAGGCAAACTGAGCCAGGCATGGTGGCAGACACCTGTAATCCCAGCAACTCAGGAAGCTAACAGAGGCTAAGGTGGGAGGATCACAGCCTTAGCAACTTAAACCCTGTGTCAAAATAAAAGAGGGCTGGGGATGTAGCTCAGTGGTATAGTGCCCCTGAGTTAGATTCCCACCCCCCTCCAAAAAAAAGAAAACATTATGTTGTTGGAAACTACCCTAGGTATGGTAAGAGGAAGTACTCAGGCTGAAGATCATTATCCTAATCATATGATGCATAATTTTTTTTTTTTTTTAAAGAGAGGGACAGTGGGAGAGAGAAAGAGAGGAACAACTTTATTGAGTTTTTCACATGGCCTTCGTTGCTCCAACACTCAGTTGTGTACGTGGTGCTGGGGTTTGAACCTGGGTCCTCATGCTTGCCAGGCAAGCACCGAAACCGCTGAGCCACCGCTCCAGCCCCCGCATAATTTTTCTAATACAATGTTTTTGGGGTTTGATGCAGGTTTTTTTCCTTTCTTGTTTTTTGTTTTTCTATTTTTGTGGTACTGGGAATTTAGCCAGGTCTTACACATGCTCCTTAAGCACACTGCTGCTGACCTAGATCCTAGGCCTTTTTTACTTTTTATTTTGTAACAGTGTTTCAAATTACCCAGGGTTGTCTTGAAGTTGCCATCTTCCTACCTCAGCCTCCCTGGTAGCTGGATTATGGGCATGCACCACCATGTTCTGCTTGTTTTAGGGTTTTTTCCCCTGCCATTAGTGGAGGAAAGATTACCACATACACACAAAGTTGTTAGGGACATTACAGAGGCACTACATTATCCATATTTGCTACATGATTTCAAACTGTTTTAGAACAGGCATTAGAAGGCTGGAGCAGTGGCTCAGCAGTTACAGGGCTTGCCTGGCATGCTCGAGGAGTGGGTGGGTTCCAACCCTAGCACCCTGTACACAACGAAGCATTAGAGCAATAAAAGTCTCATGAAAAACTAAATAAAATTGATTCTCTCACTGATCCTCTCTCTTAAAAAAAAAAAAAAAGTATTACAAGCCAAGTGTGGTGGTGCACTCCTGTAATCCCAGCTATTTGGGAGGCTGGGCCAGGAGGATGGCAATTTCAAGATCAGCCTGGGTAAGTTCAAGGCCAGCCTTGCCAATTTAGTGAGACCCTATCTCAAAATAGAAAAGGATAACTCAATGGAAAATTGCCCCTAGGTTCCATCTCCAGTACCAAAATATACATATATATATATATATATATATATGTATATATATATATAGCAATTCACAAAGTACTTTCACGTTTGTTGTATTGTATTTATAAGAATGTGGTTATGTGCCAATATGAAGGTATTCATGTTGATGAACATAATGAATTCCAGAGAAATAAACAATGACCACAGTAATGCATTGAACAAACCTTTATCGAGTGCATAGCTTCCCCTCAACCGATGCCTCCTTTCCTACAGCACTGAAAACAGTGGAGCGGTGTGAAGAGCACTCTGGCCTCTGTACTTCCCTTGTCTTCCCTCCTCTCTGCAGTCTCTGGCTCCTAGCTAAAGCCAGCCCTGGTGACTGTCTTTCTGTTCCATCTCCTTTCTCACACAGGCTGGACCCCTTTATCACTTGACGCACTACTCACCTGTGTCTGACCTTAGAGGCTGAACTATCCCGTGGCTCAAGCCTCTGGACCTTGTCCTTTTGATGGTACGCATCTCTTGGTTCTAGCCCATGGCTTTAGAAATCATCTCTACATTTACAGGTCACAAAATTGCATTGCCAGCCCTGGACCTCCCTCTCGAAAGCCAGACCTGTAACACCCGATCCCCTTTTCACACATCTGTTAAATATTTAACATACTGTATGCCCCTAACCTGCTGCAAACCAGATTCCTGGTCTCCTCTGCCCCAGCCTTCTCCTGTCATCTTCTCCAAGTTAATCATGGCAACCTCATTCTTCCAGTTGCTCAGGTAAGAAAATATTGGGGGTACCCCTGATTTTTGTTTTTCTGTCACATCCCCCACTTCCAATCAGTCCACCCAGCAACCCCATATCTATTACCTCCACAACTACAGGCTGGTTGGAGTCACTACTGGTTTTTATCTGGGACATGGACTAATCTGTTAACTTGTGGCTACCTTCTCTTTACTTTCCATATAACAAGTAGAGGGACCTTTTAAAATAAAAATCAGACACCAGTCCCCTGATCAAGACCATTACGGTCCTACAGTCCGTTTGGTGAAAGTCTTATGTCCTCACAGTGGTCTGCAAGGCCCTATACAGGTTTCCCCCTTTGCCTTATTTTCCCACCACCACTGTGGCAGTGAGGTCTTCCCTCATCTCTTCATTATTTATTTAGGTACTGAGGATTGAACTGGTAGGGCCTCTCTACCATCAAGCTACATTCTCAACTTTTTTTTTGAGACAGATCTCACTAAGTTACCCAGGCTGGCCTGGATCTTGTGATCCTCCTTCCTCAGCCTCCTGAGTTGCTGGGATTAAAGGCATGCATCACCACACCAGTTTGGTTCTCTCACCTCTTTATTTTTTTTAGTTTATTTTTAAATACAGAAGGACAGTGAGAGAGAAAGAATCACTTTTTTAATTTAGATTTTCGTGTGGCTTTCATTGCTCTGAAACTTGGTTGTGCACGTGGTGCTAGGGTTCAAACTCGCATACTTGCATGCCAGACAAGTGCCGTAACCACTGAGCCACCACTCCAGCCCTTATTTTTATTTTTTTTTTAGAGAGGGACAGTGAAAGAGAGAAAGAGAGAATCAATTTTATTTAGTTTTTCAAGTGGCTTTCATTCCTCCAATACTCCGTTGGTACATGTTGCTGGATTTCAAACCCAGGTCCTCGCGCATGCCAGGCAAGCGCGGTAATCATTGAGCCACTGCTCCAGCTCCTCTCTCACCTCTTTAAATTATTAAAGTAATAATAAATTCCCTTTCCTCATACTTCCTAGCACCCTTCTTCATTTTCCTTCATAGTATTTATCATCATCTGACCCCCAATATAATTTATTTTTTGTCCATTCCTCTAGAATATAATAAGCTTAGTAAAGGCAGGGATTTTTATGTCCATTCTGTTCACTGCCATAAGTGTCACACCTATAACAGTGCTCGACATAGTAAGCACTCAATAAATATTTGCTGCGTAAATTCGCTGGTTGATTAAAACAAACCTCCTGGGGCTGGAGCGGTGGCTCAGTAGTTACGGCGCTTGCCTGGCATGCACAAGTACGCGAATTTGAACACCAGCACCACATACACAACAAAGTGTTCAAGGAGTGAAAGTCACATGAAAAACTAAATAAAATTGCTTCTCTCTCTCTGTCTCTCTCACTGTCCCTTTCTTATAAATAAATAAATAAATAAAATAAAACAAACCTCCTGGGGCTGGAGCCGTGACTCAGCAGTTACAGCGCTTGCCTGGCATGTGCAAGTACGTGGGTTCCATCCCCAGCACCACATGCACAACCAAGTGTCAGAGCAACGAAAGCTGCAAGGAAACAGCCCAACATCTCACAGCCTTGCATTCTTTTTTTTTTTTTTTTTTTTAAAGAGAGAGGGACAGTGAGAGAGACAGAGAAAGAGAGAAATAACTTTATTTAGTTTTTCACATGGCTTTCGTTGCTCCAACACTTAGTTGTGTACGTGGTGCTGGGGTTCGAACTCGGGTCCTCCTGCTTGCCAGGCAAGCGCCGAAACCGCTGAGCCACCGCTCCAGCCCCACAGCCTTGCATTCTTAACCATGAGAGTGTCCAGATGGGACTGAAGTCTTTTCAACAGTGCACAGCCAGGGCAGAGGGGAGTGCACTGCACCCACACCAGGCAGTTCTCACTGGATCTTTGGGTTCTGGAAATTTAAAGCAGGAAAATGGGAATGCAAATTCAGTTGAATGTATTTTTAGGAGAACATGTCCTGGCAGCGTTAGCTGCCTATTGGGAGAAATGTATCTTACACTTAGCTATCATCACCTGTCAACATTTTGCTGGGCTCCAGGAGAAGGCTGAGAGGAAGAAGAGGAGCGTGTTTGTGAGAATTGGCACAAAGACTGCTCCTTACTCGTTCGTTGAGTAACATGCGGCTGTTGGCAAGCCTTGAAGCCCAGCTCCTGCTTGGGGATTTGGAAAGCCATGTCCAAAGCTACACTAACCATCTAGGCCACAAAAGCCAAGTGAGTAAGACACTGTGCATTGAAGTCTAGGGTGTGGTTTGAAAGCAAGCTTCACTGTTAAACATGATTACAAGCAGACAGTGAGCCACAGGGTGTGGGCTTTCGTGTTGGGGAGGCAGAGATTAGATAATCTTTATGTGGACCTTTTCCTAGTATTAATTTTTTAAGAGAGAGGGACAGTGAGAGAGAATCAATTTTGTTTAGTTCCTCATGTGGCTTTCATTGCTCTGACACTTGATTGTGGATATGGTGCTGGGGTTTGAACCCATGCACATGCCAAGAGCATCATAACTGCTGAGACACCACTCCAGCCGCTACTTGTATTATCTTTTCATGGAGCAACTTCAAATGGCATCTCCTTGGAAAACTGTCTCCTGACATTCTAAATCTGAAGTTCATGCTGTTGGAATTCCTTGGAGAGAATTCTTCATTTCCTTGATTACTATCTGTCTCACCACAGTAAATGGTAAACTTTAGAGTTGAGTTTGGTTCACTTCCCTGTCTTTTGGAAATGCCTGGAGCAGAGCAAATGCTCCATAAATAATGAAAAGTGTGAATAAATGTGTGGCGACCGTGGTGCACAGAATTCTAAGACGTCTCCAAGTTCCCATTCTCTCTTGTTCAGAGGGCTTCCCATGCCCTGTCTAACCCCTGGGAGTTAGGTTATGTTTTAGATTACATTTGATTTTAAGAAGGGAACATTGGGGGCTAGATCAGTGGCTCAGCAGTTAACAGGGCTTGTGTGGCATGCCCGAGGACGTGGGTTCAAACCCCAGCATTGCGTATACAACTGTCGGAGCAACAAAAGTCACTTGAAAAACTAAATAAAATTGATTCTCTTTAAAAAAAAAAAAAAGAGGAGAAGGAAGAAGGAGAGGGGAGGGGAAGGGGAGGGGGACAGAAGGAGATTAGGACTGCTGAGGTGGCTCAGCAATTGGAGCATTTGCCTGGCATGTGCAAGGACCTGGGTTCAAACCCCAGCACCACATACACAAAGTAAGTGTTGGGTAAGCAGAGGCCAGATGAATAAATAAATAAAATTGATTATCTCTCCTTTAAAAAGAGAGAGAGAGAGAGAGATTTGAGTGGGCCTAATCAATCACAAAAGCACTTTACATCTTGACCAATTGGTCATCTGAGCCAGAGGAAGGAAAACACATAAAGCAAGAGCAACAGCATATGGAGGGAGTCCTGGGGCCAGGAACTGCAAGTGGTCTCGAAAATCTGAGGGTGGCCAAGAGTCAAACAGAAGAAGTGAAGGTCTTGTTGCTACAACCACAGAAATCTGAATTTTCTCAACATTGAGCTTGGAATTCCTTCCCAGACCTCCCAGGAAGGGATACAGCACAGCCTTCATCTGGATTCCAGCCTGGCAAGACTCCAAGCAGAAACCCAGTCCCACTGTACCTGACCACCAACCCACAGAACCAGGAGCTCATGAGTAGGTGTTGCTTTAAGCCTCCAGTTTGTCCATTTGTTATGCAGCAATAGAAAACTAACACAGAGACCTTAACAGTTTCCTCATACTCAGAGAAGGAAGGAAGGAAGGAGTGCTAATGGAATTGAAAAGTCTAAAGCTGGGCTGGAGTGGTGGCTCAGCGGTTGCAGCGCTTGTCTGGCAAGCACGAGTACATGAGTTCAACCCCAGCACCACGTACACAATGAGGTCTAGGAGCAATGAAAGCTGCATGAAAAACTAAAATTGATTCTTTCTCTCTCTCTAACTGTCCCTCTCTCTAAAAAAAATCTAAAATTGATTCTCTCCCTCACTCTAAAAAAAATAAAAATAAAAATATGCAGAGAGGTGCTGGAGCGTTGGCTCAGCAGTTGGAGCACTTGCCTGGCATTCGTGAAGACCCGGGTTCAAACCCCAGCACCGTGTTGGAGAAACAAAGGCCAGATGAATAAATAAATAAAATTCATTATCTCTTTCTCTCACTGTCTCTCCCTCTCTCTCTCTCTCTGTCAAAATAAATGTAGAGAAAGGGATTTTAAAACCTAACAGTGTAAGTAGTAAAGTGTGTCTTAATATTTTTTGAAAAATGCAAATAAGGACCAGAATCCTTTTCTTTCTTTCTTTTTATTTTTATTTTTTTGGTACTGAGGATTGAACCCAGGGGTGCTCAAACTCTGAGCCATATCCTAGCCCCTTTTATATTTTGAGTCAGGGTCTCACTAAGTTCCTGAGGCTGGCTTTGAACTTATGATCCTCCTGCCTCAGCCTCCTGTGTCACTGGGCTAACAGGCATACACCACTATGCCCAGCAAGAATCAGAATTCAGGGTTTTTTTTGTTTGTTTTTAAGAGAGAGGGACAATGAGAGAGAAATTTATTTAGTTTTTCATGCGATGTTTGTTGCTCCGACACTTCATTGTGTATGTGGTGGTGTGGTTGGAAACCCACATCCTGACACATGCCAGGCAAGTGCCATAACCCCTGAGCTTTTGCTCCAGCCCCCAGAATTCATTTTAATTACATTTCTCTTGATGAACTTTTCCTTTTAATACAACAGAGTTCGAAAGCTTCATGGGGTCCTGGAATCCACCCTAATTCCAATATCAGCATCCTTAACAGAGAACACAAGGACCACCTCTTCCTAGAAATGTTCTGGAAGCCTCACATGCTAGAAGGCAGTTAACTGTCAGCACAGAGTGTCAGAGCAGTTGACTGACCCCTTGCCAGTCCACAAGTGAGCCTCGAATCCCTTAATTGGACAGAGCAACCACCTTAGTGGCTCCGCTGGCTGACATGCCCAGCTTCTGATTAATCTGATGATGGAAACAACAATGTAAAACAAGAGCCACACTTAGATCGCAGGTACCAAAGCACTCCATCTCTGGAAGATGTGGGAGTATCCGCATGACAGGCCAGTTTGGGCATTTTCTAAATCTGCATTAGTTCCAACTTCCTACTCTTTTCTGAGGATCAGAGAGAAAGAGCATAAAATCACTGACAGAGCAGACCTGGGGCTGATCTTAGCAAAGCCTGCTGGTGAGGTAGGCCCTTGACTGGTGTCTGGGAACTTGGATTCCAGCAGTGGTTCACCATTCCCAGAACCGACAGGAGCGATTGTACCTAAACTATTCTTGTAAATGATGGGGTTCATGCTGAGGATCTGGAATTTAGGAAATTGCTAGGCAGAGGGTGCCTACGTGACTAGCCCCCAATAAAAGCTTTGGGCACTGAGTTCTAATGAGCTTCCCTGGTCAACAGAGTTTAACAAGTGTCACAAACTTGTTGCTGGCATCCTGTGTGACTCCACTGGGAGAGGACTCTGAAGCCTGGGCCTAGTTTTCTCTGGCTCAACCTGGCACTTTTTTCATTTGCTTCTTCTGGCTATGATAAATCATAGCCAAGAGGACAGCTACATGTTGAATCCCGTGAATCCTTCAAATCACTGAATCTGGGAGTGGTCTTGGGAACCTCCTGTATGAACTGTGCTTGTCTATAAGCGCCACATGAAGATCTTTCCTGAATCAAGCCTTTATTGGGGGAGCTCAGAGAAGAGTATGATGAGTTCATACTCCTGATCGCTGAGGAGACAAGCACAGATCATCATGAGTGAGGTTTCGCAAATAAGGTGGTCGGAGCAGGGGTTTGAACTGGTGTGATCCGCTTCCATGCCCCAGCACTGTCCGTGACAGCAGAGCTCAGCCTTGTAGTTGAAGGTGGGAATGCCTCCCTTCTGCCTCCCTCCACCTACTCTTCTCTCTTTAGCTACGGTAAACCTGTTTGGCAGGTCTGATGGCACAATGATGAAATAGGGAGGGACGCATCAATTCCAGAGTCCTCCAGCTTCCAATAAATGCCTCCACTGATGGCCTTGTGTCCCATCCCATAAGAGCAGACTCAGTGTTCAACCTCCTTCCCCTCCCTGTGCCCACCACCATCTCCCTGGATCCTTTGCTTTCTTCTCCTTCTCCTCTCATTTTTCTGAATTCTTCCCATGTGCCAGAAGCAACCACGGCATCTATGGGCCTTGGCCGCCTGAGGCTGCTCCCTAACTCCATGGAGGAAATATTTAGAGTCCCTGCCATGGTGAGGGACAAGCATCAAGGAGCGGCCATTAACCTAACACTTTCCTCCTATTCCTCTCCTGAGACTATTTGCCTTTTTCTCAAGTTTGGATGTCTAGGGCTGAATTTCCAGAAGCAATAAAGCTGTTCATGACTTCTAGCCCCCCCCCCCTTTGTTTTTCATCCTGGGTGTGAGAAGATTACAGGCAAAAAAATCTTCTTTGGTCATCTCTGTGGCCATCTCGCTATTAAGCCATGTCACAGCCTGTCTGCGAATGTTTGCACAGGACACATTGTGCAAGGAAAATTAGGTTATGCTAATCCTGTGTTTGTTTGTTTGTTTTAAAGAAAGAGGGGACAGTATAAGAGAGAGACAGAGAGAATCAATTTTTATTTAGTTTTTCACATGGCTTTCGTTGCTCTGAGATTTCATTGAGTATGTGGTGCTGGGGTTTGAACTCGCGTTCTTGCACATGTCAGATAAGCGCCGAAACTGCTGAGCCACCACTCCAGCCCCCTGTGTTCTTAAAAGTTTAGTGAAAAATTATTCCCATGCCCAAATGCCACACAAAATCATTTTACATATTTTGAGATAAATGTGTTTCTGTGAGATTCAGTCGATGACCTCAATAAAGTGGAAATAACAGTAGAGCTGAGGTATATGGATTTAATGTATTCTCTCATCTTTTTTGTTTGCCTTGTTTCATTGAATCTAGAAATGCCATTAATAGTAAAGGATTATTGTGTATAGCACTAAGGGGATAAAAACCTGCTACCAGTTGTAATTATGAAATGCATTCCAGTGGGACATGGGGGCGCATGCCTGTAATGTCAGCAGTTCGGAGGCTGAGGCAGGAGGACCACAAGTTCACAGCCAGCCTCAGCAACTTAGCAAGACTCTGTCTCAGAATAAAAAATATAAAAAGAGCTAGGAATGCGTCTCAGTGGTTAAGCACCCCTGGGTTCAATCCCTGTATCCTTCCTCAAATAAAATAAAAAGCATTCCAATTGCAGAGAATTTTCAATTTGAACTATTGGAAACAATGAAATATGGTATTTAAAATTTTTGAAATATAAAAGGAGGAAGGGAAAATTGCTGAAGTTTCATCTACCTGAAGAAAATAGCGGAGCTGGGATGTAGCCGTCACACATTAAAGACCCTGGCTTCCATCCTAGTACTGAAAAGCAAGCGAGCGAACTGTTGTTAGCATATGTGTATTTTCCAAACTTTCCCATGATATTTTTATAGGCATGAATTCTAAATATAGCACATTTAACACATACCTGCATTCGATACAAATTGTAAGTACGTATATGTGAATTTTTATTGTACAATTTATATATGAATATATTCTCATTTGAAAAGATTAGAAAACTAGGTGTGCATAGCTCCAAACTTCCCTTTACATCGTATCCCACACCCTTCCTCTGAGGTGACCACTGTTGGCAGTTGGTTACCTCATCCTATAAATAACCAGTTCAACTTAGGGTTTGGCTCACACATGAGGTCACAGTAAGTTAGTACATACGTGTCTGCTATTAGACGACAGTTCAGGCTACTTACCGTTTGAAAGCCAATGTTCGGTAGACAAGGATTGGTGGAAGGAACTAGGCTTATTCAAGGGCCAGCATCTTGAGGAGACTGAGGGGCTGTCACCTTCAAAGCTTCATCTTGGAAGACTTAGGGGCCAGGGGCCTTTCTTAGGGAGGGAAAGGAGGAGCTGGACAGGAAGATTCCATGCCCAGTGGGATCTTCTTCATCCAGGGCATGTGTCTCTTTTTTCCTTCTTTGGAATGTCACTATGGAACTTGATGTCCTGAGACTGGTTCCTATAGTTATTTTAAGAAAAAAACATTACTTTTCTGCCCTTATCTGTGTTAGTTCATGCACAGGGTTATAAGAACCAGGAGGGAGGAATGGTATTAAACATTCTGAAGTTATCTGAAGGTCACCTGATATTCTAATGAATATCTGTAAATCTAAAGAAAGATTACCTAGCAACTAACATCTGGATCATTTAGGTGGAGCTTCTTTTTAGAATTTAGAATGCTGGGCAAAAAGGAAGGAGAGATAATGTTTGCAAAAGGGTTAGGGAAGGGAAGCAAACTTGGGGAAAGGCAAAGGGAAGGGAAGCAAAGGTAACTCTTCAAGGACCCACCCCAAAGTGTCAATCACTGTTAATGTTCACCTCACTGCCCTTCATAGTTTCATAACAATCTGTAGTTTGGAATGTACTACCTTTTTTTTAAAAAGAGACAGTCAATTTTATTATTTTTCATCTGGTTTTTGGTTTTTTTGACACTTACTTGTGTATTTTGTGTTGGGGTTTGAACCTGGGTCTTTACACATGCCAAGCAAGCACTGTACTGCTGAGCTACCTCTCCAACCACTTGTACTTATGTATTTCTAAAAGCAAATTGCTTGGAGCCAGGCCCTTGCAATTCACTGATAATAAGACAGATGGATGCTTTAGAATTTAATATGAAAGGTAAAAGTAAAATGACTAATTGCAGTTGAGTTTGTGATAATTCATAATGATTTCACTGAGAAATAACTAGTTTTATTCAATACAGGCTTTATGCATTTAAAGAAGATACGTTAATGAAGTCTTTTTAGGAGATAGAGTGGCTGTATCTATAAAAATCAAAAAATGTGTACCCAGAAATTTCCTTTTTTTTTTTTTTAAAGAGAGAGGGACAGTGAGAGAGACAGAGAAAGAGAGAAAGAACTTTATTTAATTTTTCACATGGGCTCAGTTGCTCCAACACTTAGTTATGTACGTGGTGCTGGGGTTTGAACCCGGGTCCTTGTGCTCGCCAGGCAAGCACTGAAACCGCTGAGCCAGCGCTCCAGCCCCAGAATTTTACTTTTTTTAAAAAATTGAGATAGGTCTTGCTAAGTTACCCAGGCTGGCCTTGAACTTGCAATCTACTGCATCTTCCAGAGTGCTAGGATTACAGGCGTGCTCTTCCATGCCCAGGATATTTCTTTTTTTTTCTCTTTTCTTTTCTTTTTTTTAAAGAGAGAGGGACAGGAAGAAAGAGAGAGAGAGAGAGAAAAAGAGAGAGAGAGAGAGAGAATCAATTTTTATTGAATTTTTCACATGGTCCTCGTTGCTCTGACACTTAGTTGTGTCCGTGGGTGCTGGGGTTTGAACCTGTGTACTTGCACATGCCGGGCAAGCACTGTAACTAACTGCCAAGCCACCGCTCCAACCCAGTATTTCTTAAGGGTTTATTTCCAATTGTGTCATGCTGTGGCACTTCCCAAAATTCATAGTTAGAAATCCTAAGCCCCAAAGCGATGTTATTAGGAGGTAGAAAACAAGAAACTAACATCTATCAATAGACAGTGGAAATAATAATCTTCTCATACACAAAATCATAGCTCAACAGTTAAAACTTCTGAACCAGAACTATAAGGAGCTTGAATAAACCTTTTAATAAAACATAAAAGTTGAAATCAGGCACAGTGCTGCACACCTGTAATCCCAGTGGTTTGGGAGGCTGAGGCAGGAGGATTGCAAGTTCAAAGCCAGTCTCAGCAATTTAGTGAGGCCCTGACTCAAAATTTTAAAAATACATAGTAAAAAAAAAAAAAAAAAAAGCCTGGGGATGTGACTCAGTGATTAAGTGCTGTTGGGAGCAATCCCTGACGGGGAAAGGGGGAGAAAGAAAGAGAAAGTCGAGCAAAGCAAGCAAGCTGCAGACAAATACAAACGGTAGCTGCAGATGAGCAGACTGTGGAAGAACACCGAGCGCAGGGTGACTCAGGTCCCAGCCCTGGGGGCCACTTCCAGCACTGCCACCTGCAAGTGGCATGGACCTGGGCGAGTTGCATCACCTTTCAGTTTTCTCACCTGTAAGCAAGAGTCATACAGGACCTTTCCACAGGGCCCTGAGGGATTTCAGGAAGTGCCTACCACTCAAAAACGTGAGCTATTGTTAAATCGGCATAAAGTTTCAAAGTAAGGAATACAATATACTTGTGGGGTGATATATGTTAAAATTGAAAAATATAGGAAAATAATTTCAAGTTGAAAATGTGGTTACCTCTATGGTATAGACAGAGGAGGGAAACTGAGGAACACCAGGATGGCTTTGACTTCGTTTGTGAACTTTAATACCCTAAGTTGGTTGGTCACTCCGTGTCTTTCTTAGAATGTGTTGAATGAAATAAAATCTACAGGAGGTCATTGTTTGGACTAAGCTCCTGCACTAAGCCCAACAGAACATAGCCAACCAGAAGGAAGTCACTCATGCTAAGTGCCAAGTCATCAAATTGAACTTGAAAAATTGGCTATCTTCCAAAAAACAGGCCACAATAACCAATCAAAAGAGGCCCAATTTACCTGAGTAGCAGAGAATACAGAAAGAAAGCCTGATTCAACCCCCAAAGGGAAGTAACTTTGAAATGACCAATCCCCTTTTTGTTCTCCATTTCTGCTTTTTTCTTTTTTCATTTTATTATTTCTTCTTCTTCTTGAAGAGGTGGGTCAGCAGTAGAGTGCTTGCCTGGCATGCACAAGGACCTAGGTTCCATCCCCAGCATGAGATTTTAGGGAAAAAAACTTAACTCTCATTCTCTCTCTCTTTTTTTTTTTTTTTTTTTTTTAAAGAAAGAGGTACAGTGTGAGAGAGAGAGAGAGAAGTAATTTTTATTTAGTTTTTCATGTGACTTTCATTCCTCCTACACTTTGTTGTGTGCATGGTGCTGGGATTCGAACTCATTTACTCGTGCATGCCAGGCAAGCGCCGTAACCGTAGCACTGTAACTGTCGAGCCACCACTCCAGTCCCAACTCTCATTCTCTTAAAAAAAAAAAGAAAAGAAAAAAACAGTCAATCTCTTCTCAGCTCAAAAGCCAAGAAGATCTTTAAATTTGTTGCTTGTGCAAGATGCCCATGCCTGCAATTCCAGTGACTGGAGAGACTGGGCACCTTCACAAATTTGAGGCCAGCCTGGGCAATTTAATGATACCCAGTTCCAAAATAAAAAGGGGTTGTAGCTCAGTGGTAGAATGCCCATGGGTTCAATACCAAGTAGGTAAATAAATCGATAAATTAACTTTGTTGTTTGTGCTTTTGTCTTTTGATAGCTGGTATGCATGTGTGAAACATTGCGTAGTAGATCTTTGTAAAGATAGAAAGTGGGGGTGGAATTGTGTGCTGGTACACATGGAGGACTTCTCCTGGTTCATTTTGTGTGCTTTGGAGTTGGGGGTGGATGAGGGATCCAGAAGAAAGGATCCTGGAATCACCCACACATTTCTGTACTGTTCCTTCTGATCATTCAGATCTGGGTTCGGGTGACCCTTCCTCGGCTCCCTTGGCTTCTCTGCCACCCATTTTTCAGGCAGCACAGCTTCATTAATATACTGCACTTACTGCGTTCTTGGTGCCATCCTAGCATTATTTATTTCACTTTGTTGCCCATATTTTCCACTAGAATGATTTTGTGGTTAACACTTCGTGATTCGTATTAGGGCCTTGATTATTTTTGTTTTCATTAAAAATTTAAAAAAAAATTTTTTGAGAGGGATAGTGAGAGAATCTATTTTTATTATTTTTTATTATTGTTTGTTTTTCATGTGGCTTTTGTTGCCCCAACACTCAGTTGTGTACATGGTGCTGGGGATGGAACCCGGGTCCTAGCTCATGCCAGGCAGCGCCCTAACCTCTGAGCCACCGCTCCAGTCCCTTGGTTTCATTTTCTGAAAAGCTGGTTGAATGAGTGAAAGAATAATGAATGCATGGGGTCCTCCCCAACCGTCAGCCTGCCTCGCTTTTCAGGAACTAGGGAACCCGGTCTTTGGAGCCAGATGGGGGTGGGGGAACGGAGCTAGAATGAGGAGAGCTCAAGGAGGGTAGGAAGACTGGAGTGGGTTGAGGAGCTGGCGGACGAAGTGGTTAAGAGAAACTGCAAGGTTGAGAGGGGTTCCGGGAGGCCCGGGGCCAGAGGCTTGAGCGCTGCTGCGGGAGGAAGTCCAGACCCGCCGAGGCGGGGCCGGGAAGGGGCGGGGCCTCCGCGGGAGGGCGGGGCCGGCGGAGGAGCCCGAGCTGCGCGCGGCGGCGGCGGCGGAAGATGGCTGCGGCTGGGGCGGCGGACACTCAGCTGATGCTCGGAGTCGGGCTGATCGGTGAGGACGCAGGCGCCCCGCCCCGCAGGCGCCCACCCTAGTTCCGCCTCGGTTCTGCTGGAGCACTGGCGCCGCCAGCGCCGCCCGCGTGGGAGGGCGCGGCCTCCTTGGTGTTGGGCCTGGGCTGGGGGCGCCCGGGCCCGGCCTCTTTGGCCCGGGGGCCTGGCGTGCAGCCCTGGCCCGCCCTGCCGCGGCCGCGCGTGGGCCTGCGGGGTCGGAGGCAGCGGCCACCCGGATGCCAGGACGGCACTCCTCTAGCACGCCGGGATTGCCCCGCGGAGCCTGGGGTTCGAGTGCCCGAGACTGCCCGGGTGGGGCCCGGCGGGCGGGAGCCACTCCCCGGCCGCGCGGCGGGAGGTGACGGGACCGTGCAGCCGAGCGGCGCCTGCAGAACCTCGGAGACCCGCCCACCCGGTGGGATCCAGCGGTTGGAGGTGCCGGGCCCGGGTGCTGCTCGTTATACTCAGATTGACGATACCCCGATGTAGCGTTCACCGGCGGCTGGGGGTAACATCAGATGGAAGCCCAGGGTGTCATTTGTGCACGACACACGGAGAGGAAGTGACAGAGCCAGGATTGGGACCCCGGCAGAGTCGCCCTGAGTCCCCACTCAGACCAGTGGAGCACTGCGGGATCACATGATCGAGCTCGTGCGCCGAGCTGGAGTTCCTGCATAATCACATGGGCATCCCTGTTAGCTTTGAGGAATTCTTGGGTGGGGAAGTTCGTTGGGATCTTGGGCAAACAAGAGCTTGTGCGCGAGCCGTGTGCAGTGCTTGAGGGGTGGATATTTCAAGGAGTCATTTGTGGGTAGGTAACAGGCAGCACCGGGCTGCTTGAATGAATGAACATCTATCGTTTTCCCTTTGAAAAAGTCTTACTCGCCTGAGATTTTAACGCACCCCTAAACACTCCACCCCCCAGTGTACAAGACATAACTTAGGCTTAGCAAAACTTGAGAATTGTGTTGATCGTTTTTCATTGTCTCAAAAGAGTGCATTTATAAGGGAACAGATCTGTATTCATTTTTTTTTTTTAAAGAGAGAAAAAGGGACAGTGAAAGAGAATTGAATTTTTTTTCATCTGGCCCTTGCTTCTCAGACACTTAGTTGTGTATGTGGTGTTGGGGTTTGAACCTGGGTCCTGGCTCATGTCAGGCAAGCACTGTAACAGCTGAGCTACCTACCACTCCACCACCGCTCCAGCCCCTATTCATTTCTTTCTTTCTTTTTTTTTTAAACACGATTCTTTTTTTTTTTTTTTCCTATTAAGAAAGTGAGGGGGGGGATCAATTTTTATTGAGTTTTTCACATGGCTTTTGTTGCTCTGACATTTATTTGTGTATGTGAGTGCTGGGGTTTGAACCCGTGTACTTGAACATGCCAGGCAAGGGCCTTAACTGCCGAGCCACTGCTCCAGTCCCTCTGTATTCATTTCTTTTTTTTTTTTTTTTTTTAAGGACAGTGAGAGAGAGAGAGACAGAGAAAATCAATTTTTATTGAGTTTCTCATTGCTTTGACACTTAGTTGTGTATGTGGTGCTGGGGTTTGAACCCGGGTACTTGCACATGCCAGGCAAGCGCTGTAACCACCAAGCCACCACTCCAGCCCCTGTATTCATTTCTAATGTGATTTTAAAACTGTCAAAGCAAAACCTAAATACTTCAAGCCTTTTAATCCTCCCCGAAAGTACTTCTCACTTAAGGCAGTGTTAAACTCTGACTTTATCTAGTAACAGGGATGAAAAAGATTACTTATTATCATATTTTTAATTCCAAAGATTTTTATTTTTCATATTGACATGCATTTAGAAGAGATTTGTTTTAAAATAAAAGGGGCACCAGGGCTATGGTGACAGGTATCTGTAATCCCAGGTACTTGGGGGGCGGCGGGGCAGGAGGATTGCTTGGTTCCAGAACCAACCTGGGCAGCACAAAATGTTTATAGCAAGGTGTAGTAGCTCACATCTGTAATTTCAGTGGTTCCAGAGGCAGAGGCAGGAAGATCAATGTTCAAGGGCAGTTGTACTTAGCAATTTAGAGAAGCCCTGCCTGAAAAAATAAAAAGGGCTGGGAATGTAACTGAGTGGTAAAGCACTCTTGGGTTCAGTCCCCAGTACCAAAAATAATAATAATAATATAAAATAAATACAAACATTTATAATGGGAGGAGGGGTATCTTTTTCCCGTTTGAAAAAGGAATTGCAGGTTTTGATAATCCTTGGATGAAGAAATTAATTTTATTACTCTCTACTTTTTTATATAGTTGATAGTTTCCAAAATAAAAGTTTTGTTTTTTAGAAATGTATAGACTAAATAAAGAATACTTGCACACTTAAAATCATATTGCATAAAAAAATGTAGATGAAAACTTGGATTTAGGGCCGGAGCAGTGACTCAGTGGTAGAGTGCTTGCCTGGCACGCACGAGGACCTGGGTTTGAACCCCAGCACCACATACAAAACTAAGTTTCAGAAAAACTAAAACCAGATGAAAAGATAAATAAAATTCTCTCTGTCTCTTTCTCCAGTTCTATCTTAAAAGAAAAAATTTGGTGTTTTAAAAACAATTCATATATATGTATATATTATATACACGCAATATATACATATATGTGTGTCCATAATATATACATATATATGTATGTATATGTATCTTTTTTTTTTTAATGCTGGGGATAATCCCAGAGTCAAACCCAACCCAGAGCCTTGTACATACTAAGCAAGTCCTCTACCACAAAGCTACATCCTCCTGCCCCAAAACAAACTACTATATGTATAGTAGTTTGTTACTCTAATGTTTAAGCTCTTTTTGCCTTGCTTTTTTTGTGCAGTGTTGGGATCAAATCGAGGTCTCATGCTAGGCATGCACTCTACCACTGAGCTATACCCTCAGTCCCCTGAATTTTTATTATTAGCATTTTTCTTTTTGTAATTGAGATATTTGATGATAAAGCTACACATATGACTAGATGAAACTTCATTGTTATTTTAAAAATTTTAGGGGATGGGAATTTCCACACATAAATATAAATCATGTTATACATGTTATTGATGTATAACATGATTTGAAAGAAATTACACCATCTTCACGTTTTTGTTTTTTTTTTTTAAGAGAGGGATAGGAGAGAGAGAAACCTATTTAGTTTTTCATGTGGCTTTCCTTGCACTGAGACTTCATTGTGTACATGGTGCTGGGGTTTGAACTTGGGTCCTCATGCATGCCAGGCAAGTGCTGCCACCACTGAGCCACCACTCCAGCCCCTCACTTCTTGTTTTTAACAAACTTTTTCCTTTGTGGTGCTGGGGATCAAACCCAAGGCCTTGTAGGAGTGCTCTACCACCAAGCTACATCCAAGCCCTTTCTTTTTTTCTATAACCCTTTCTGTGTGTTTATTAAAGATTCTTCCAACTGGCTGATAACATAAGGGCTGGAGTGGTGGCTCTGCAGTTGGAGCACTTGCCTGCTGAGTGTGAGGACCCGGGTTCAACCCCAGCACCATGTACACAACTAAGTGTCAGAGAAACAAAGGCAGATGAAAAAATAACTAAAATTGATTCTCTCTTTAAAAAACAAAACTTAATGTTAATTACAAGTAAATAATATTGGTGTGGGAGAGATGGGGAGGATATACCTTATATCTAAGGCTAAATTTTCATTTTGTGATTTGTCGTAAAAACCTTTTTACTCAGGTGGCCTAAAATTCAAAATCATGAATTCAGGGGAATTTGGGGTCTCAAGTGCTCTAGGTTGCTTTGTGGGGTATTAAAACTGATTCCACTAACTGCCTCTGAGTAACCAATCAATTCACTTCCTTGCTGCTGTTTGACATTCTCACAGTGACCATCTTTCCACCGTAGAAAAGGACACAAACGGAGAAGTTCTGTGGGTGTGGTGTTATCCTTCCACGACAGCCACATTAAGGAATCTGCTGCTCAGAAAATGCTGCCTTACCGACGAAAACAAACTTCTCCATCCGTTCGTCTTTGGACAGTACAGGAGAACATGGTTTTATATCACAACAGTTGAAGTTCCAGATTCTTCAGTTTTGAAAAAGGTATGACTACGTTCAGGTCACAAAACCAAAAATTAAAGTGAAATGAGATTAATTCCAGTAATGTTTACTTTTAGATTTTATTTGTGAAAAACAGTACTACTTTCATTGGAAATGTTCTCTTTCATACCTCATTCTCACTGAGTCTCTAAATATTTCTTGTGGTCGGTAGAGTGGAAAGCAATACTGGCTCATTGGGGTCTCTTCCCTTTATCAAGGTTATATTCTATTGGAGTAAAAATGTGAAACTACTTTCAAAGCCATGACTGATTAAAAGTGGGAAGATATGTTTTTTCCATAATTAGAAACTATTTTACAGAATATGATTATTCTTGGCAGAGTTAAGAATTTTTTTTTGTTTGCTTGTAGTTAATAAGTATATATTAGGAATTTAAAAATGATAATTAAGGAAATTCATGTATTAGGCTTTTATGGGTGTATTGTTTCATAAGAATGGTATCATTGTAGGGCTGGGGATGTAGCTCAATGGAAGAGTGTTAGCCTAGCATGCACAAAGCTGGGTTCAATCCCCAGGACCACACACACACAAAAAAAATAGATAAATATATATATATATCAGTATAACATGGCGAAACCATCACATGGTTTGTTGTAGACTTTCCTAATCTTTCCTAATCCCAAGCAAGCAGATTTTTCCAAAGGAAAGAATGTTGGAATGAAGGAACTGAGGCTGTGGCATATACCAGGGGGAGTTCTCTTCTCTTTCCTGGGTTAATTTTTTCAGCTGTAATGGAACTGCGTGAAACATGTACAGAATATGAATTTAAACTTAAGAAATTTTTTTTTTTCAGGGCTGAGGACCAAACTCAGGGCCTTGCACATGCTAGGCAAGCACTCTGCCACTGAGCTAAATCCCCAGCCCCCTAAACTTAAGAAGTTATGTTTAAAATATCAAGAAGACAATTTAGAAACTTATGATAAGAAAATGGAAGCTTGCAAGAAGTAAGGTTTCCGTGTATTCTAAGATCTTTGGTGTCTGTTCTGTAAGTTTTTGCTGAGGAGTCTTGATGCAGCCTAGAGTGGATTTTCTTTCTTTTTTTAAAGAGAGAGAGGGGGACAGTGAGAGAGAGAGAAAGAATCAATCTTATTTAGTTTTTCATGTGACTTCCGACACTTCGTCGTGTATGTGGTGCAATGCTGAACCACTAAGTGACACCCCCAGCCCTTTTTATTTTTTATTTTGAAACAGGGTCTTGCTAAGTTAGCTAGAGCCTCACTCTGTTGTTGAAGCTGGCTTTGAAATTATGATTCTCCTGCCTCAGCCTCTCGAGTTGCTGGGATTACAGGCATGTGCCACTGCACCTGGCAAAAAAAATTTTTTTCTTTAATGATTTGCTCTTTATTTATTTATTTATTTATTTTTTTTTTTAAAGAGAGAGGGACAGTGAGAGATACAGAGAAAGAGAGAAACAACTTTGTTCAGTTTTTCACATGGCCTTAGTTGCTCCAACACTCAGTTGTGTACGTGGTGCTGGGGTTTGAACCGGGGTCCTTGTGCTTGCCAGGCAAGCGCCGAAACCGCTGAGCCACCGCTCCAGCCCCAATGATTTGCTCTTTATAAAGTTCTGAATTTTGTCTTAATGGGAATATCAGGCATATGTTTATCAGAAATTTATATTTATAATAACAAAGGCACATAAATAAATGAAGCTTGTTAGAATAGTACTCTTTAAAACACTGTATAGAATTATTTTGGAAACTGATTGTTACTGAGATGTATTTTGCTGTTATTCCATTCTTCTATCTCTATAAAACACCGTTGCTAACTTGATAGGTCTGGAGGCTGGAGGGATGGGTCAGCAATTACAGCTCTTGCCTGGCATGCGCAAGGACCCGGGTTCAAACCCCAGCACTACATACACAACTAAGTGTCAGAGAAGCAAAGGCTAGTTGAAAAAATAAATAAAACTGATTCTCTCTTTCTTTAAAACCATAAATAAATAAATTGATAGTTCTGATTTAGCAGTCCTACTTGTTCTTTGGTGAGTGTTTCTGATTTTTTTTTTTTTTTTTTTTGATACTGGGGATTGAACCCAGGGACACAGCTTTTTCTTTTGTTTTGTTTTGTTTAAAAGAGAGAGGGACAGTGAGAGCTCGAGAGAGTGAATCAGTTTTGTTTAGTTTTTTTCGTGTGGCTTTAGTTGCTCGAGCACTTTGTTGTGAACGTGGTGCTGGGGTTCAAACCTGCATCTTTGAGCATGCTAGACAAGCACTATAACAACCCTGAGCCACCACTCCAGCCCACCCACCCCCCTTTTTTTTTTTTTGAGATGAGATCTCAAAACAAATTTAGTCTCACTAAATTGCTGAGGCTGGCCTTGATCTTGGAATCCTCCTGCCTCAACCTCCCAGGTCCCTTGGATTACAGGCATGTGCCACCATGCCCAGCCTGATGAGTATTTGTGAACAAATATTTTTGATATTTGATTGAAATATTTTTGTATGTGAAAAAATATTTCTAAAACTATTGCATTTTTATCTAGGAAATTAAATATATGAATGTAGGTGTATAATAAATACATATATACATGTACCTTTTCAGTAATAGAGAAGCAAGTGCGGACTTTTTATATTTTCATCTTTTCTTTTAATGCGTGTGTGTCTTGTCAAGAGTTTGCTAGAACAGTGTACTAAATTATCATTCTATTAAAGTATCTATTAAGTTCTATTAAGGTATCCTTAAAAGGTGTATTTTTGTGTTTCTTTTGGACAGGTGACTCATTTTTCTATTGTTCTGACCGCCAAAGATTTTAATCCAGAGAAATATGCCGCCTTCGCTAGGACATTGTGTAGGTCTGTATGAAGCCTTACATGCTAACATGCCAAAATGAGGAGCACACTCGGTACAGCAGGTCCCTCCCTGGAGGAGGCAGATTTCAGCCCTGTGTCTCCCTGACTTACCTGTAGTGGCCCTCCAGAGCCTGCTTGGTGAAGAGACACTTTCTTCTCTGCTTAATTTTCCTCTGATCGGGGTAAATGGGCTGAGGGAAGAGAAGAGGCAGTTTGCATAGCTCTCATGGTTCCTGGGTGGTTACTTGGCGTTTTTTGACTGTTGATTCTACTTTTAATCCAGAAGGTTCCATTGCAGGATGGATAAGTTAAATACTTATAAAGTGGTAAGCTGGCTCATGTGTGTTGATGTCTATGTGTGACAGTCATTTTGGGTAAAGTTAATAGACACTTTGAATTGTACTTAAGCACAGAAAAATATTTCTTAGCTGCAATGCTGAGGGGCTGGGAAATTATGATTAATTTATTAATTGTGATTCAAGTAGATTCCTTTAGTTTCAGTCCAGCTGTTGAAAATATTTATCTAAAATATACCAAACTGTTCCTTTTGTCTTATTAAATATATTTAATGGACTTAATGAAATCTTATTATTGAGACCTTTACTCTTAATGATGATAGGGTTTTAGTTTTTATTTTTGTTTGTTTTTTATTTTGGTACCAGGGATTGAACCCAAGGGTGCTTAACCACTGAGCCACATCCTCAGCCCTTTTGCCTTATTTTATTTTGAGACAGGGTCTTGCTAAGTTCCTGAGGCTGGCTTTGAACTTTGCGATCCTCCTTGCATCAGCCTCCTGAGTCCCTGGAATTACAGGTGTGTGCTATCACACCCAGCTATAGGGTTTTAGTTTTAGTGTGGTTTTACTATTATCACAATATAAAACTGTAATTCTGTATGGTATATATAGTTTTGTGGAAAAGTGAAAGAAAGTTTTTCCCACTATAAGCACAATAAATGGTTGCCTTTTTGCGGTTTTCCTGCTGCATGCCTTTTGCCCTCCACTTGCATGCATACCAAGCGAGAGACTAAAAGCCAGAAAGCAGAATGTTCTCTTTGCTTCAGATTTCAGTTAGACTGTGTTTTGACGGGTTTTATCATTTGTGCAGCCAGCTACAATAAGAAAGACCCCTTGCTGTCATAAAGGAATTCACACTGAGAAATATAAACAACTGTCTGCCATCTGGTACCGACAGGGAGGTCATGATTCCTAGAAGAGACGTGTCCAGAAGCCATAAACTAGAAACACTGCAGAGGTGTTTTGCACAACACCACACTCCCATTTCACTGGGTCGAGTTGGGGACTCAATTGAATCCACTGGGTGATATTCGAGGGTGCAAAAGCAAGGTTGTTGAGACCCCGCTCCCTGTCCAGGAGGAAGCCTGGAGGGTTTCTAGATGCTGCAGTGCCATCCTGTCATGGGTATAAGAAACAAGGACTCGGAGCTATTGTCCGTCACCTCTGCCTCCTGCCCCTGCTTGCACTTGAGTGCATGGCATGTTCCACCTGCCGGGCACATAGAGATGCTTTTTCATGGTGGCAAGGTCAGTGTGGAGGGCTCCTTCCACTTGCCTCCCTGGGTGGCACCCCCTGCCATGACCTCCTTCAACCTCTAGTCTGTGCAGCAAGTGGCCGTGGTAGAGAACCAGGGTTTTTTTTTGTTTTTTTTTTAATTCGTTCAACATAGCCTTACATATTGGAGGGACTCGTCACACATTCGTGAACACATGGATTTTTTTTCTTTTTTTTTTAAATTTTATTAGAAGTATATAGAGATACAGTTGAGGGGGAAACATTATCAAAACAGTAGCAATCAATGTATATAAACTTTGTTATCCAGGGGTAATGCCAAAGCATAGATAAACCACCTTGGGTTTCACCTGTTGCAGTTTCCCCCATGAACACATGGATTTTGATGGATATTGACAGAGCAAGCCAAGGCTGATGCCACTTCACGATCTCCCCCCTTTGAGTTCTCCCCAGTCCCATGTTTCCCCTACTTTATTTACCCCTGCGATAGTTGGGCTTCTCATGGACGTCGAAGGTTCCCCGCTGGGTTGATAACCCCCCTGCTCTGTCCCTCCAGCTACCTTGATGTCCCCCCTAATCCCTCCCTTCATTCCCCAGCTTCATAGGCATGGTTCCCCCTGCTCTTTAAAAATTCCGAGAACCAGGGCTTTCAGCACACTTGGATTCAGGGACCTGTGGGTTGCTCTGTGTAGTTCTCCCAGGGAGTCACATAGGGATTTCTTTCTGTGTCTGTCCCTTATTGCCCAGAGTTGTCACCTAGTAAGTCATCTTACTCATCAGTTTTTCTGTTTGTCTTCTCCATTACTATGTTATTTCTATTTTATAACGTTAGTGGCACTTTTGTTGGTAGTAATAAAGCACATTTTTTTTAGACAATACAGAAGCATATACAGTGACAACTAAATCCCTCCTGCCTGTTCCCCAACCACCCATTTGACCCCCTGACTGCCCCCACCTAGCCTCTTTTTTTACATCCTACCAAAGGTGTTTTCTCTCTATGTAAGCTTGTTTGAGTTCATGGTTTTCCGTATATGAACACCCCTTATATTTGCTCTTCTCCACCTTCCCCCTGACTCAATTTGTTTGAAACTGAAATTAAGAAAGAAAGAACAACAAAAACCCTGATGATTGACACAATTTGATAATCAGTCAAGCACTAACTTTTAGCTGGGCATGGTGGCGCAGCCCCTGCACTCAGGAGGCCGAGGAACGAGGATCAACTCCTTGAGTCCAGGAGTACGAAACCAGCCTGTGCAATAGGAGGCCCTTTCTCAAAAGAAAGCTGGGCGTGGTAGTGCACACCTGTAATCCTAGGGATGTGAGAGGCTGAGGCAGGAGGATCGCAAGATCAAGATCAGCCTCAGCACCTTAGCAAGACCCTGTCTCAAAAAAAATAAAAAGCTGTGGGATGTGGCTCAGTGGTAAAGCCCATTTAGGTTCAATTCCCAATACTGAAATGGAAAAAAAAAAAAAAAGAAGAAGAAAAGAAAAAGGAAGAAGGAAAAAACACTTGCATTTTTTTCATTTCGTCCACTCAATAAATATAATTTTCAAGCAGTTTGTCTTTTTCTTTTTAAAAAAATTTTAAGTGTTTTATTTTATTTTATTTTTTTAAAGAAAGAGGGGACAGTGAGAGAGAGACAGAGAGAAGTAATTTTTATTTAGTTTTTCACATGAGACTTCATTGTGTACATGGTGCTGGGGTTTGAACACGTGTACTTGCGCATGCCAGGCAAGTGCCGTAACTGCTGAGCCACTGCTCCAGCCCCTTAAGTATATTTTAATGTATTTTTAAATGTATTTGATTTATTTTTATGCAGTGCTAAGGATCAAACCTGGTGCTTTACAGTGCTAGGCAAGCACTTTGCCACAGAGCTGTAACCCTAGCCCCTCAAGTGGTTTTTCTTAAACATCAATTTTATTGTTTTTCCAATCTGCTATCACATCAGGTGCTGAAGGACCCAGGTAGACTCAATCATGTTTTCTTCCTCTTTTGGAGCTGGAGATTGAATCCTTATGCGTGCTAAGCACACACTTTACCACTGAGCCACACCCCCAGCCCCCAGTTGTATTTTTTAACAAAATTTCGTTTTAGTTGCTCACAGGAAGAGATTTCGAGGGAAGAGACTGACTCCATGAGTGAACTTTCAATGCAGCCAGTTTCCTGTTAGCATTTTCTGGAAGTCTTAATTTGATGATGGATGTCTCCAATGTGCATTGATCAGTGGAAACTTAAAAGAGCTTGGATTGCTCAATTATCTAAATATAACTACCTCTGCCAGCTCTGATAATAAGTATGGGTTCTACAACTAATTACTGCTTTCTCTCCGAACAACACGTAAAACTCTTCTTGTCAAAGGAAATTGCAGCAGTAAAACAGAGTTGTATGACTAAGAAAACCAGTTGTGAACAAGGACATAAACAGAAGAAATTCTTGAGAATAATGGGGCCTCAGAAAATCCTTAGCCACTTCTGCTGTGGGGGCCATCGCAGTCTTCTCCAGCTGTAAGGTCAAAGCTGCTCTCAGGACTGTTGAAGAGCCGTCCAGTGTTTTTATTAAGTGCACTTATTCTATAAATTGGAGAAGTAATAAGGCATGTGAAAGGGTCCAGGCATTCGGAATAGATTTAGCCAGTTGGCGTTAGATGCTTTAGAAAGAACCAGCACCTAGGCTTGGTGCATTTCTCCTTGCAACGTGTGCCGAGTAAAAGTAGTCCCCTTTTGCCATTTCTTACAGAATATACCTGAAGCATGGGAGTCCGGTTAAGATGATGGAGAGTTATATCGCCGTTCTCACCAAGGGGATCTGCCAGAGTGAAGAAAATGGCTCTTTCCTTTGCAAGGACTTTGATGCTCGAAAGGCGTACCTTGCAGGCTCCATCAAAGGTAAACAAAGAAACAAGAGAGGAAGAAAAACTCAGGCCATCTGGAAGCCCTGAGTGAGGAAGCCCTGAGTGAGGGCCGCCTCTCACTGGGCTCTGCCACGTTGCCATGCCTTCTTCCATATAAAGTGCTTCCTGCACAGCAGAGGATTCCAACTCCCGTATTTCCTGACTGGCTTAGAATTCTATCAAAGGAAAACATTTTTTTGTGGCATTACTTCTCATATTATTCCATTATCCTGGAAATGTTCTTTCGACCAGGTACAATGGCATTGCCATGCCTCTGGTCCCAGCTACTCAGGAGGCTGAGGCAGAAGGATCTTAAGTTGGAGTCCAGACTGGGCACCTTAGCAAGACCTGTCTCAAAGTAGAAGGGTTGGGGATGTGCTCAGTGAGAGCACTTGCCTGGTATATGCAAGTCCCTGAGTTCATCGCCAGTGTCTCTCCCACACAGAATGGACTGATCTTACATCAGCAGATCGAACTTCCATGGTTCAAGATCTTTACCGACTTCCATAGTTCTTCTTTTCCTTAGGTCTTAGCGGTTAATGCTCCCATCTGGAAATTGCAAGCCCTAGTCTAGCTCCCAGCTGGGAAATCCGAAGTAGCAGAAACCCGGGGCCAACCCCCACACTTCAGGGTCCTGGGGCTGTTTCCCTGTTTGCTTTTGATCTGCTGTCCTTTGCGGTTTCTAATCATCCCGTTGAAGTGTTCAGCGGTTTTTTGTTTTGTTTTGTTTTGTTTTGTTTTTTAAGAGAAGGACAGTGAGAGAGAGAGTCAATTTTTATCGAGTTTTTCACATGGCTTTCATTGCTCTGACACTAGTTGTGTATGTGGTGCTGGGGTTTGAACCCGTGTACTTGCGCATGCCAGGCAAGTGCTGTAACCTCAGAGCCACCCTCCAGCCCCGTGTTCAGCGTTCTTTAAGCTAGCTGAAAAAGAACTGAAGTAATGGCACTGTTTTTGTTTTTTGTTTTCAGCACTGAGGATTGATTCCAGGGTCATTCTACCACTAAGCTACATCTCCAGCATTTTTTATTTTATTTTGAGACAGTCTCATTATGTTGCCCCAGCTGGCCTCAAACTTGCAATCCTCCTGCTCAGCCTGGAGGCAGAAGTAGCTGGAATTACCAATGTGCACCACTGTGCCCTGCTTAATTAGAAATTTTTATGACGCAGAAAGCTGTTGGTTTTCTTTCACATCATTTTGGCTTCATCTTTGCATCCAGCACATGGGTAAACATGCCTATCCACCAAATAAGGTGCTTTCGTGTTTATAGTATTTGTCAATTTTTTTTCTCTGTATTAAAAATAATGTAGAAGAATCGAGACTGGGGTGTAGGCAGTGTGGAGGTAACTATGGTTTACGGTCAAATGCTTAGCATATTGTTACTTTATTTACATTTATGATTGTAAAACAATTCAACTTTTTTTTTAAGAGAGAGGGGCAATGAGAGAAAGAGAGAATCAGTTTTATTTAGTTTTTCATGTGGCTTTCGTTGCTCCAACACTTCATTGTGTACATTGTGTACGTTGTGTACATGGTGCTGGGGTTGGAACTCGCATCCTTGCGTATGCCATGCAAGCACCGTATCTGCTGAGCCACTGCTCCAGCCCCTCACCCCAACTCTTTTTTTTTTTTTTTTTTTAAAGAGAGGGGGTAGAGAAAGGAAAGAGAGACAGAGAGGGAGAGAATGGTAGGGAGAGAGAGACACAAGAGAATCAGTTTTATTTAGTTTTTCATGTGGCATTTGTTGCTCGACACCTCGTTGTGTATGTGGTGCAGGGTTTGAACCCATGTCCTCATTCATGCCGGGCAAGTGCTGTAACCGCTGAGCCACCGCTCTAGCCCCTACCCCAACTCTTAATAAATTAAAAAAAAAGAGGAAAAAAAATTGTGTGGGGCTGGAGCGGTGGCTCAGCAATTATGCTTGCCTGCCATGTGTGAGGATGCTGGTTCGTACCCCAGCACAACATACACAGCAAAGTGTCAGAGCAATGAAAGCCACATGAAAAACTTAATAAAAATTGATTCTCTTTCTCTTTCTGTCTCTCACTGTCCCTCTCTCTGTCTCTCTCTTTAAAAAAAAATAATAATTTTGCATTCATATGACAAGAATCTTTCTGACAAAAACTTCATGCCATTATATAATATTTAATGTGATAACATTATGATTTCTCTTTAAGACATTGTATCTCAATTTGGAATGGAAACTGTTATATTACACACAGCACTGATGCTAAAAAAACGAATTGTCGTCTACCACCCCAAAATAGAAGCTGTTCAGGAGTTTACCAGGTATTGTCATTAATCCTCTAATTCTTTTTTGTGTGTATGTGATATTGGGTTTTTAACACAGGATTTTCTTTCCCATTCTCTCTTTTTCTTTGTGTCTGTCCCTCTCTCTCTTCTCTCTCTCCTCTCTCTCTTAAAGAAAAAAAAAAGTTGGGGTGGGGGGCTGGAGCGGTGGCTCATGATTACAAGTGTGGGCCATTGCACCTGGCTCTTGTCTCTAATTACTTACTAAAAAGCACAAACTCTTGGCAGACAATTTGGAACGCTAACCATTACCACGTGCTCTGTTGTGTTGCATAAATAGCATGTATTAGTGATGGTAAAATACCATTTTGGTTTGTTTCAGTTTAGACCTGGTTATTCAAGGTCACTGAATGAATTCTTCTTTAACTTTAGAAATGGATCTATTAAAAAAAAAATGGGACTGTATTAGAGCAAGGAGCTAGCAAACTTTTTCTTGCCAGGGAGTGAATATTTTAGACTTATGAGCTAAAATGATCTCTATCCCCACCACTTGGCAACCTGGGCAGCACAAAAGCAACCATAGACATGTAAGTGAAAGAACATGGTCATGTAAAGAAACTTTATCTGCAAAGATAGGAAACTGGCCTGGGGGCCAAGTTTACTGACTTATTTTAAGAGTAAGTTCTTCCTTCTATTCCAGTTTTACCAGACTCCCTAATGGTTATAATAAATTATTGAACATGATAGGAACTCTGCAAGGATGCATCATTGCCTTGTTCTATGAATAAGGAAACTGAAGCTCGAAGAGGCTGTGAGTCGTGAGATAATGAGAAGGAGAAAGGCTTTGTAGTCAGAGAGACCTGGGTTCGAATCCCGGAGGGCAACTTGTTAGCTCTGTGACCACATGAAAGATACTGAGTATTTTTGAGCCTCAGTTTCTTTGTCTGTGAAAGGAGGGTCATGATTTTTTAGGACTGATCATAATTTAAGCCATGTGCTTAATGTGCCCTGCCCTTTATTCCTGATTTAGAGGTGACTGCTGTTCCGATCATGATTGTCTCTCAGGCCAGCATTTGCACCCTGCTCGTTCTGGCTTCAGAACTCTGTGGGGTTTTGTTTTTGTTTTTGGCAGTGGTGGGGACTGAACCCAGGGCTTCCTCCTGCGTGCTAGGCAAGCTGCACCTCCAGCCCACACATGACGCTTCTCAAACTGCAGCAGCTGCAGCTTCTGAGATACGTCACCAGGCCTGGGGGTTCCCAAAGCCAGTTAAATTGGCACATGTCCCTTTAGTACTTGTTTTGCCACAAGTAGTTGTTGTTGTTTTAAGGAAATCTGTGCTGTCTGAAAACAAACACAATATGGTTTGCAAATTCAACTAGAACTTTAGATATAAATGGGAGGCTTCCCGAGGGATGGTTACTTTGGTTTTTGCTGCCAGTCTCTCTGTGGCAGTTTGCAGAGTGAGATGTTTGGAGGAAAACCTTAGAAGCATCACTCTTTGCAGATCTTTAGAAACTTCACCTTGGGCTTTTGCTACCCAATTAACCCCCAAACCACAGTTTCAAAATGGCATTGCTTCACTGTGAGGCCTGCATGTGTTTGCACATTTGGGGTGTGGTCTCACCTCTGCCCCTGACTCGCCCTAGGACTCTCCCCTCTGAATTTCCCCGTGGGAAAAAGGAAAGGGACAGTCTAGTCTCGAAGATGAGAGCCAGCAACCAGGTGATGGAGTTTTTGCCTTGCTTCCCCAGGACTCTGCCTGCCCTGGTGTGGCATCGACAGGACTGGACCATCCTGCATTCTTATGTGCACCTCAACGCTGATGAGCTGGAAGCCCTGCAGTTGTGCACAGGTAAATCCAGGTGTTCCAGGGGAAAGGACTCTGCTTGAAGGAGGGCTTCTTTTTCTGTTGTTGTTTTGTGGTGCTGGGAATGGAACCCAGGGCCTTGCACATGCTAGGCAGGAGCTCTACCACTGAGCCACACCCCAGCCCTGGGTTTATGTTTTGTTTGGGTGTAGGTGTGTGTATGTGCATACCTGTGTGCATTCCTCAAGGGAATTCTGATCATCTTTATTTGGCAAATGCAATGATTCTTTTTCTTTTCTTTATTTTAAGAGAAAGGGAAAGAGAGAGAGAAAGAGAGACTCAATTTTATTTAGTTTTCCACGTGGCCTTTGTTGCTCCAACATTTTGTTGTGTTTGAACCCACATCCTTGTGCATGCCAGGCAAGCACTGCAACCACTGAGCCACCGCTCCAGCCCCTCTTTTTCTTTCTTTCTTTCTTTCTTTTTTTTAAAGAGAGAGGGACAGTGAGAGATACAGAGAAAGAGAGAAACAACTTTATTCAGTTTTTCACATGGCCTTAGTTGCTCCAACACTCAGTTGTGTACATGGTGCTGGGGTTTGAACCCGGGTCCTCGTGCTTGTCAGGCAAGCGCCGAAACCGCTGAGCCACCGCTCCAGTCCCTCTTTTTCTTTCTTTAAAAATATTTTTAATTTTTAAAAAACTGAGATAAGATGTATAAAATAAAATGTATCATCTTAACTATTTTTAAGTACAGTTCAGTGGCTTTAAGTACATTCACATTGTTGTGCAGCCATCACCAAAATGCAACCTATTTTGAACATGTATAGCTCTAATCTCAAAAATTTCCCCATCCCAGGGGCTGGAGTGGTGGCTTGGTGGTTAATGCACTTGTCTGGCATGAGCGAGTACACAGGTTCAAACCCCAGCACCCACGTACACAAATAAGTGTTGGAGCAACAAAAGCCATGTGTAAAACTCAATGAAAATTGATTCTCCCTCTCTCACTGTCCTTCTCTCTTTGAGAAAAAAAAATTCCCCATCCCAATCCTCAATACCAATAAAAATACAAAATTCTGTATGAGTTATTTGATTTTTGAATATATGGAATTTATTTTGAGTCTTTCCATATATATATATATGGAAATTATATATATATATAATTGTATACATAAAATTATATATATATATAATTTTTTTTTTAAAGAGAGAGGGACAGTGAGAGAGAGAGAGAGAATCAATTTTATTTAATTTTTCATGTGACTTTTGTTGCTCCAACACTTCGTTGTGTATGTGGTGCTGGAGTTCAAACCCATGACCTCACACATGCCAGGCAAGCACTGTAATCACTGAGCTACGGCTCCAGCCCCTCATGTTTTTTTCTCAAGGAAAATTGGTTACTTTTTAGTGTTATTATACTTGTATGATACTAAAATAAGGTCTTGGGAATAATTTAATAATGTATTACTTTTATCTACAAGAATCCTGTCTTTTAGTAACATAGTTTTCTTTTTAATTTAAGGTTATTATACCCTTTATACTTTTATGGTATTATAAGATCATTTCCTTGGACCATGATAAAAATAGATGGTAGAGATTTGTTTTCGTAGTTTTTTAAATTATGAAAGATTTCTTGCTTTTTTCCTGAAATATGTCTTACATAAAAAAAAAAGGCATAATGTTTATGTAAGATGTAAAAAGTAAACAGAACAGGCACAGACCTGAGACAGACAGAAAAAGGGACTATTGTGTGTGCTCTGAAGCAGTCATGCCTGACTTCCACCTGAGTGTGTCTCCTTGCATTTCTTCCTGACCCCCTCCCTCCTCTGGACCTCACAGAAATACCTGTTCTAAACATCATATTGTTTAATCTTACAAGCCATCTACACAAATGGACTCATGATGGATGAATTCTTCAGTGGCCTCTTATTTTATCATTTTGCTGAACATTTAATACTTTTGTGGGATTCACCCATGTTGGTATCGGTATCTGTGGTCCCAATTCATTTTCTTTTCTCTTTTTTTTAAAGAGAGAGGGACAGTGAGAGAAAGAATCAGTTTTATTTAGTTTTTCACGTGGCTTTCGTTGCTCTGAGACTTCGTTGCGTATGTGGTGCTGGGGTTCGAACTCATGTACTTGCGCATGCCAGGCAAGCGCTGTAACTGCTGAGCCACTGATCCAGCCCCCCACCCCATTCATTTTCTTGCTGTATTGGATTCTGCTGAATGATATACAAGTCTACCCATTTGGACATTTCTAGTTAATCACTTGGGTTTTTTTGTTTTTTTTTTTTTTCGGTAGTAGGGATTGAACCCATAGCTGCTTAACCAATGAGTCACATTCCCAGCCCTTTTTATTTTTTTATTTTGAGACAGTGTCTTGCTAAGTTGCTTAGGGCCTTGCTACGTTGCTGAGGCTGGCTTTGAACTTGTGATCCTCATACCTCAGCCTCCCGAGCACTGGAATACAGGCAAAGCTAGGGCTGCTATGAAAATTCTTGGGGTGGGTTTCGGTGTGCACATATGCAGGGCCTTCTCTAGGTTACACACAGGGGAAGAGAATTTCTGGTTACGGAGCATGCAGCTGCTGGATTGCTGGGTAACACCCAGCCAGTTCCCCTCCCACTGGCACAGGAAAGGGCCCATCACTTCATCACCTCGGCAACACTTAAAAGCGTCTTACAACACTAGTAAGCGCCTGCCAGCGTGCGGTGGACATGTGGTGGTGTTTCATCGTTGTTTTAACTCACATTTTCCTGATTGCTCGTGAATTTAGCGTATTTCTGTAGACGTTTGCCTTTTGTGTTTCCTCTTCCGCAAAATGATGTTCTATCACTCATGTTTCCCTTTAGTTATTTTTCTTATTTATCCATAGAGGTTCTGTAATATTCAGGATATGAATTCATTGTTGATTGTACATGCTTCAAAATCTCTAAGTTGGTAGATTTGCTTTTTCATTTTCCTCAAGGTATCTTTCTTTTCCTTTTTTTTTAAAGAGCGAGAAGAGAGAAAATCAATTGTATTTTTTTGTTTTTTTTTTTTCATGTGGCCTTTGTTTCTTCCACACTTAGTTGTGTATGTGGTGTTGGGGTTTGAACCAGGGTCCTCGTGCATGCCAGGCAAGTGCTCCAACTGCTGAGCCACCGCTCCAGCCCTCAAGG
This sequence comes from Aplodontia rufa, assembly GCA_004027875.1. Lineage (NCBI taxonomy): Eukaryota > Metazoa > Chordata > Mammalia > Rodentia > Aplodontiidae > Aplodontia > Aplodontia rufa. Next base: position 38,397 of record PVKS010012650.1, read on the forward strand.
TATCTTTCAATGAATAGAATTCTTACTTTTCTTTTGTTTTGGTACCAGGGATTGAACTCAGGGGTGCTTAACCTCTGAGCCACATCCTCAGCCCTTTTTTTAAATTTTGAGACAGGGTCTTACTAAGTCACTTAAGGCCTTGCTGAATTGCTGAGGCTGGCTTTGAACGAGCGATCCTCCTGCTTCAGTTCCCAAGCCACTGGGATTACAGGCATGCACCACCATGCACGGTGAATTCTTACTTTTAATGTGTTGGAATTTATTAGACTTTTATGAATTTAGTATTTTATATTTTAAGAAAAAAAAATCTAGGGCTGGAGCAGTGACTCCGTGATTGGCGTGCTTGCCTGGAGTGCGCAAGAACCCAGGTTCAAACCCCAGCACCACGTACACAACTAAACATCAGAAAAACAAAGGTCAGATGAAAAAAATAAAGTTGATTCTCTCTTTTCTCTCCCTCTTTAAAAAAAATTTTTTTTTCTTGCACATTCAACTCTTACTCTACCTGGAATTATTTTTTCACATAGTATGTAAATTTGGTGTCTGGTTTCTCTTTTCTTTCTCTGTGTGGGGATGTTGGGGATGAAACCCAGGGCCTCGTGTGTGCTAAGCATGCACTGTGTCACCAAGTTACACTCCAGCCCCCGATCTCATCCATTTTCCACAGCATACCACTTGGCTTAAAGTGTTTATTGAATAATTTGCTTCTTTCTCTAGTAATCAGCAGTGTCCTTCTCTCACTTTCTCCTGTGATTTGGTTAGGGTCTGACTTTCAGTAGTGAGTTTTGTTTTTGTTTCTTTGTTGTTTGAATATCCTTACTTGGTAAAATAAAATAAAACATTGTAGTGATAAACAAAAACCCTACTTTTTGTAGTGCTCTATGAAATAAAAAGCAAATCTGGGCACTATGACCTTAACACTAATTCTAGAAGTCTGCTAATTATTATTTTTTTGTATGTATGGTGGGGATTGAACCCAGAGGCACTTAACCATTGAACTACATCCCCAGTCCTTTTTATTTTTTCTTTTGAGATGGGCCCTCACTGAGTTGCTGAGGCTGCCTTTGGACTTGAGATCCTCCTGCCTCAGCCTCCCAAGTTGCTGGGATTAGAGGCATGGGTGGCCACTGCACTTCTTGAGTTGCTCTGATTCCTTTCGTGTTTATGGTACTAGATCTGAAAGCAGTGAAAGATGACGCCCTGTGCGTGTCTCTGTTATCTCTGGGAAACCAGCTTTTGACTCTGACTCCTGGGGGCAGATCTGAAGTAGAACTTTGGCTAAATGAGTCCAGGCTACCTTCTGCCTCCTCTGGCATTGTTGACTTGCAGAGCCAGGACTGACCAGCAAGGGTTTTACTTCAGCCTTATTCCTTGATGCTAAAGGCAAATTTTGGAAGATTTAGAGTTGTATGAATTTTTTTCTGGCAACTGACAATAGTATAGTCTTAATGTCACAGAGTACAGCAAATCTTCCCAAATGAATAAAACCATGAAGACAAGCAACTGATGAGCTGTTAGACTCAATTCCCTTTTGGTGTATTCACAGTATGGTCGCTTCCTGCTCCAGTAACTTGGCCATCTTTGTAATGCAGGTTACGTTGCAGGATTTATAGACTTGGAGGTGAGCAACAGACCAGATCTCTATGACGTGTTTGTGAATCTGGCAGACAGTGAGATCACCATCGCTCCACTGGCAAAAGGTTAGTTCTGTGTTGTTGATCCGAGACACAGCCCAGGGCTTTCTCGAGGCCTTCTTAGCCTGCTCTGCTAAAGCTGGAACTGAGCATCCCCCAGCACCGTGGGCTAGACGTGTCAGCAGCCCACGCGGGATTACTGGTCCCAGCTTTGTGTGGCCACTTACTTTCCTCCCAAAGGTGGGGGCAGCTGAATGCCAGCTCATCAGATCCCTATTACACAGATGCTGATTATATGAGGTTATCTGCTGACTTTAATAAAACCAGAAACCGTTTTCTTTTCATTTGTTTTAAAATGTCAATCATGGTACATATTCTTGTGGAAAATTCAAACACTGAACTGGATCTTCAGGAAATGCTGCCTTTTATAAAGCCAGTGTGATAGAGGACAGACAGTTGCCAAAGCCACTAGACTGCTGAAGTGTGAGACCAGGAAGGGTGGCCAGCTCACTGCCGCTGTCTGTTGCTCTGGATCTATACAGTGGGGTCATCCCACGCAGCACCATCCAAATGCATGGCAGAACTTCCTGTTGATCCTGCTGCACAGAGCAGCAGTGTCTGTAACGCATGCCACTCAGGTTGTACCCTTTGCTCATTTTTATGGACCTTGACATGTAGAATGCTCAGCGGCTTCCACAGACCTGACAGAAGCACTTCTTTCACAACTTCCCTTCCACAAAGATAAATTTAAATTCTCAACTGTAAAGATTTGGACAAGAAAGTCAGGCTCTTGCCTTAAAGTCACAGCTTAATTATAGTCCAAATTTTTCATTAAACTTTATCTGGAAAGAAAAATAAAAATTCTTATCAGGGAAATGTGCAGGGGAAATTTTGTTTGGTGCTGAAGTGTTCTTCACGGGGCCTTGGACTGTGTAAATTCTGGTCGCGCCCTAGCCCTGGCGTTCAGTGCCCTTGCATGTGGTGGTAAATGGGAGCTGGAGGGCCATCTGCTGCCTTCTGGCCGGTGTGGTCTCTCGGGTTCTCAGCATAGCGGTGTGCTTATTTTTTGTTCTTTAAACTTTGAAATATTCACACAGCTTATTTCTCTTTGTTGTCACCAGAGTCCATGATGATGGGCAAACTGCACAAAGAAATTGGTCAGCTGATTGTTCAGTCTGCAGAAGACCCAGAGAAATCAGACGGCCAGGTTGTACAGGTAACTGTTCTGTGCACTCACTAGACACCCCCAGCAGCTGCCTTGGGTGGCACACCCAGCTTGTCCCCTGCTGCGCCCATGAGTGAGTGAAGTGCAGGGTGCAGGGGGTGGGGGGGGTCGAGCCAGCAGCAGGTGCTGGGTGGGGCTTTTCAGGATGCCCATTGATGATGAATGAGCAGGTGTGGGCTGCTGTGGCCCGATTAGTTATTGTGCTCTGGGGAAGGGTTGTTGCAGGGGCTGGTGTTGATGCCAACCACTGGGGGCTAAAAACGTCCTGCCAAGTAGACCAGAATGCATTTGGGCTGGCCAGTGCATTTTCTCATCCTAGGAGAATTTTCAGAGGAACACATTGTAAAGACAGTTGCTGCTGAGCTAGATAGCTTTGTTATTTTACCCTTAGACGAGCAGGGGCCATGGAATCAAGACTGCTGTCACACCTTGCAGAGACAGCTCCTCTCTGGGGTCTGTCAAGCGGCTCAGTGTCCATGTGCACCAGATGGCAGCCTCTCCTCTGCCCTTGCCAGCCTGGGATGGTGAACGGCTTATGCTTCCGAGCCCTGCTCCTGGCCCGTTGGCAGCCTCTTCCCTTACTTGCTGCCTTTGCGTGTGGCCTGTCCCCTGCTCCTGGCTCCTTTCCTGAGTACAGCCTGGCCTCTTCCAGGCCCTGAGACTGGGGCCCTCGAAGGACTGGCCCCTTTGTGTGCATCTGACCCTGGGGGCTCCTCCGACAGCTGGTACTGACCTGTCCACCTGGCCCATTTCTTCACTTACCCATTTACTCATTGAACAGCTGACCAGCAGTAGGATACAGTGGTGAGCAGCATCCCTGCCCTCACAGAACCTGTGTTTTAGTGGCACGGATGAATGAAAACTAATAAACAATAAGATAATTGTGAACTGTAGAAACAAGGGGTTGCAGTGGAGGATGTTGAGGAAGGGGCATGGCAGCCCTTTGAGCAGGATGGGAGGGGCCACAGGACCAGTTATTTCTGGCCTGTCCGGCTGTGGCCAGGAGGAATGGACAGGTCTTGTCCAAGGATGTGAACACAGAATCTCTGCAGATGCCCTCTCCTCCCACGTGAATCGGATCGTCCCCATCAACATCATAGTGAACACATTTACTCTTGGCAGTGTTGGTGAAATGTGTAAATTAGAGTTTGGGATTGTTTGGATTTGGATTGTTTTTCACGGACTAAAAGTGATTGGCGACAGAGTATAATGCGTGAGGCCTGAGTGGGGGTGAAAGCACAGCGTGTTGTAGGGATTCTGAAATATGGTGCAGTAGAGGTGCCAGCAAACCAGGAAAAAGGCACGGTTCTTACCTGAGCCCCAGGGAGCCCTCAGCCATTCAGAGGAGGAAAGCCGGGGCAGCTGCTGCGTTAAATAATCACCATGTGAGCCAGCAGTCCCCTGCTAGGTGGATTGAAAGGACGGCCCCAAACAGGCTGTGGTACACCTGTGTTCACGCAGCGTTACTCACTGTCCACACAAGTGGAGAGACAAATGAGGCATACGTGCAACAGGACACCATCCAGCCTAAGAAGAACGAAGCCCTAACCGTGCTCCTCACGAGCCAACCTTGAGGACGTTACGGGCTACGCCAAGTGAAATAAGCACTCACAAAAGGGCAGATTCGGTGCAATCTACTAGACCAAATCCCTGGCCTGACAGGTCCTCGAGAAGCAGCGGAGCAGTGCTGAGGGGGCCGTCAGTGGGGCTGGAGGAGTCTCGGGTGTGCAGCACGGAGGATGAACTCCTGCCTTACACACTTAAAAACTTGCTCAAGTGTTTAAAACTCAGTGCCATTCATTTTTGTCATTTTGTTCTCATCATTTATAAAGTTAGACTGATAAACTTCAAAATGGCAGGAAGAGTTCTAGGGAATAACTTGAAGTTTTTAGATACTAACATTTTACATATTTTCCTGTTCTGTTAAAGGATATTGCCCTAAAAACAAAAGAAATCTTCACCAACCTAGCACCATTTTCTGAAGCTTCGGGTGATGGAGGAAAACTAATCCTCAATTTTGAGGCACTGAAGCAAAAACGATTTCCACCAGCAACGGAAAATTTCCTTTACCACCTAGCAGCCGCTGAGCAGATGCTGAAAATCTGACTGAGATAAGACTGTCCCGCTGATGGCTGTTGTAAAGCTCCCCTTTCATTCTGATTACCCACTAACTGCGTGAAATACTGGAAATACGAGGAAATGGTATAGTTTTAAGGATTTATTTGGAAGTACTGAGACTGACCTGAGAAACACTGAAACCCATGAAAACACTTGTGACTCCCTCCCAGCTGTGAGCTTCCTGCCTGCTGTCAGCACCGGACAAAGTGCTGCAACCACTCGGTTGGGCACGAGTTGGCCGAGAGCCCTGGTGTGAGTGGGAGCGCTGTCCTCGTGCAGACCACAGCAAACACGAAGTCGTGGTGATTCGCTCCCGTGTCTCCTCCTCCTGGGTCTCCTGTAGCCGTAAACCAAGTGTCCCTTTTCAGAAAGCTGCCTGAAATCTTGCTTTGTACTCTTCTAGGAAGAACTTGAATTCCTCGAGAGGAACTCCCTTCTGAGCCAAACTGCTAGTTTTCTGCAGAACTGTCTAGATCATTCAAGACACCCTGCAATTGCACTTTCTTATAAAAGTTCTTTTCTTGGCCTTTGAACATTTTGCCTATACCGAGGGTTTTGCATAGATTTTATACTCAATAATCCATATTTATACTGCTGCACAAGTGAGCATTTGGCAGCTGAAGCCGTTAGATCTCCGCAGCTAACCCTGTCACTAGCACTAGACTTCCAAGAAGGTGCAGTCCTTAGCAGAGTCAGTAAGCCTGTTTTGAGAATTAGCATCTGGAGGACTGAAACGCTGACTTTTTTATAATAGGTAAAAGAGTGTGAGAATCAGCTTCTTACAGGGGCCAAAACCCAGAGAATGTCTTAAGATAACTTCAGTAAAAGTAATTTGGCTACATATCAAGGTGACTTCTTGTTCCGGTATGTACCTTTCATAATTGGAGAACTTAAAATTGCCAAATGAGCCTGGAGCTCTAAATTATGAAGTCATTATTTTATTATGTATCATCATATTAATTTTGAAAGGTTGCTTTTTGCCCAGAACTATTGTCCTTTGAAATCTTAAATGGAAACGTTTGCAAGAGAGCTGTCTATTGGATTTTTCTTTTTCTTTTTTTTTTTTTTTTTTGGTGACAAAAAATTGTTAAGTAAAAATAAAAATAGTCTTTACCCTTCCTTCTTGGGTGGGGACAGGGAGGACCTGAAATGAGATGATGTTTACTGAGGCAAACAATTGATAATTAAATCTGCACTTTATAAAACTGAATACTAACATCGTTTTTGCCCTCTTTTTTTTGTAATACTGTATTAGCTAATGATGGTCAAAGTTGTTCAAATTATAAGTTTATGTTGCATAAATAAAATGGAGATACTCATGATACCCACCAGTCTTTAAGTAGGTGAGAAACTGTGCTTTCATTCTCCCCATTCCAAATGAAAGGGAAAAACAACTTTTTTTTCCCCAATAGCTAAGGCACTGGGGAATTATAAAAAGACCTGTCTGGGGCTGGATTGGTGGCTTCGGTTACAGAGTTTGCCTTGCAGGCACGAGGACGTGGGTTTGAACCCCAGCACCATGTACACAATGAAGTGTCAAAGCAATGAAAGCCACATGAAAAACTAACAAAATCAATTCTTTCTTACTGTCCCTCTTTTAAAAAAGACAGTGAGAATTTTTATTTAGAGTTTTTCACATGACTCGTTGCTCTGACAGTTGTGTACAGGAGTGCTGGGGTTTGAACTTGTGTACTTGCTCATGCCGTCAAGCACGAGCCCCATTGTCCTTCTCTTTAAAAAAAAAAAAAAAATACACCTGTTTGGAAAATCAAAGCAGTATCCAAGCTACTTCTGGGCCCCACCCACCACTCCCTGCCTTGTCCTCCTTCATCCCCACTTATGGGAGCTGCTTCTGGAACTTCCGGGTCCTCTTCTTGGAAGAGGCCTTTGTGCGTCTACTTGTTCATCTCTAAATGGATGAACTTCTACCTGGAACCTTTGTCCATGTGTATGTTTTGCTAAGTTCTCAGGGCCTAAGTTACTGGGGCTGGCTTTGAACTTTCGATTCTCCTGCCTCACCCTCCCAGATCATTGGGATTACAGGCAAGCAACACTGTGCCTGGCCCATCCCTCCCACCCCACCCCCAGTAGTGGGATTGAATCCAGAGCTTCACATGTCTAATACTCTGGGGCTGGAGTGGTACTCAGCGGTTTCAGCGCTTGCCTGGCAAGCACGAGGACCCGGGTTCAAACCCCAGCACCACGTACACAACTGAGTGTTGGAGCAACTAAGGCCACGTGAAAAACTAAAGTTGTTTCCTCTCTTTCTCTCACTGTCCCTCTCTCTTAAAAAAAAAAAAACATGTCTAATACTCTACCATGGAGCTACATCATCAGCTTTTTTTTGAGACAGTCTCCCTGAGTTGCCTAGGCTGGCCTCAAACTTGTGATCCTCCTGCCTCAGCCTCCTGGGTAGCTTAGCTCCAATTACAGGCATGTGCCGCTGTGCTGAGCTCCTTCACCACTCTTAATCTCTGCCTTTAACTTAATGTAAACCTGGGGCCAGGCTGAGCCAATCTGGAAGATAAGTTTTACTGGTATTCTCCTGTTAGGTTCTGAAAGTAACTTATCCCGGCCAGTTGAAAACAGTCACAGGTACATTCTTTGGAGATCTGGGGGGCGTTGGAAACAGTACTCAAGTGTTTGGGTGCCCTCTCTGTGCCGTGCCCTGGGCTGCACCTGCAGGCGCACGAAGTCTTATCGCGGGAACAGGATCAACCAACAGGCTGCTGTGCTTCAGTGTGGCCAGGCCTAGATCCCACACAGGAGACATGGGGTGCCACTGGAGCTCACCGAGGCACCGCGTTCAGGACTGGCTCCTGGAAGCCTCCTGCAGGCAGCGATGTTAATCTAAGCCCAGAGCAAGGAACAGCTTGAGTGAAGGCTGAGAGGGAGGAACTGGATTTGATCCACAGTGAGGAAAGAGAATGGCAGGAATCTCCGCTGGGCCTGGACTGGCAGGAGCCGGGTAGCACCAGCGGGGTGACCAGTGCACCAAGCCTGGCAGCAGCAGTGCCCCTAGAGAGTTCTGGACACTCGACCAGACAGGGCTGATCTAGGTAAATACCGCCAGCGCTCCTGTCCACACAGCCAGCTAAGTAGGAAGTGGTGGCGCCGTGCCCTAGACTGGCAAGTGTGAGGGTCTGGGACCCACGACTGTCAGAGGGCCAGCAGGTGGCAGTGTAGCTGTGCTGGGGCACTGGGAAGCTGGCCCCACACAGGAGGTACTGACTCTTTAAAAGTAGCTGCGAATGGGTTTTTGCTTTTTTAATGAAACAGCTGAAATGCTCCTGGGGAGGAGCTGGCAGGGAGGGAGGCTGGGACCAGAGGGGACTGCAGAGGTTGCAGAGCAAGGCCCTGGGATTCCAAGGGGTGAGCCCAGAGCCTGGGAACAGGTAATCAATCGTACACGCAGGATGGGTGTGAGCAGAGGCCTGCTGATTCGGGACCAGCCAGGAGGTAACTGCTGCCCACAGCCTCGGTCCTCACGTGGAAGGAGGTGACAGCGGGCGCAGCAGGCAGCAGGCGGAGACGCGCGGATTGTCCAGGATGCAGCGAGCCGAGGAGGGAAACGGCTGCTAGGGGCTCGCGGCCTCCATGGGCTCTCCAGAGCCATTTAAGGCCTGTGTTGGCAAGGTGCACCCTTCACCGTAGCTGTCCCAGCAGCCCACCGGGGTGTCAGTCCAGACACCCATCACTTCCGCCATGGCCAGCCTGGAGCTGTCCTGCTGCAGGTACCTCTGTGGCTCCCGGGACACCCAGCAGGGTTCTCTGAACTGCAGCCTGGAGGGGAGGAACGTTTTCAGCCACAGTCACAAAAACTGGCTCCTACACACCTCGGTGGTAGAACAGCTCTGTTTCTTCCGTCAAGACCTGAATTTCTTCTTCAAGATTACTGTGCTTTATCTGAAAAGCAAAATTAAATTCTCAATATGTACATTCATGACTTCTGCTTTAGAAGCCAAGATTTTAAAAAACATTTCCTGAAAGTAACCATTCCACCATCCATC
>PVKS010012651.1:0-53167 GCA_004027875.1 Aplodontia rufa
TAAAAAGACAGTCACATAAAAATATATACTCGTATGATTCCAAGAATATAAAACTCAAAAACAGGAAAAATGAGACATTATAGTTAAGGGCAAGTATCAATGATGAAACTATACAGAAAATTAAGGAAAATAATACCAAAGTCAGGATAACAGTTATATCTTGGGAGAAAAGGGTCTGACCAGGGAGGAGCACACTGAGGGCTTCAGTGTGCCGATAATATCCTATACTTTTACTAGGTGATTACATGAAGATGTTTGCTATACAATCATTCATTAAAGTAGATGTCAAATTTGAGAAGAACATGCTGAGAACATGCTCAGCCTGATATTCATAATTAATATAAAGTTCTAATAACTAACATTCTTTTAAAATGAAATCATTAATCATATATTCATATTTCTTATAATACACATGTTACAAGATTATAAAAAAGTCCATTATAATAAATTAATATTCAAGTCTCTTAATCTATGGGGGCTCCCTGCTTCCATATTTTCTCCCTTCAGTCCATCCTCTTTTCCTTGCAGGGCGTTAAAGAAACAAGTCTATAGAGTTTCCTACATTCTGAATTTTATTGGTTGTATTTTATAGTATATTTCTTGTATCTCCTATAAACTAATAGTTGAATCTAAACATTTAGATTACATTTAGATTTGATTTTTAATATTTGGAAATAATATGTGTAGGTAAATATTATGCTCTTCTCTGAAAAGGCATGATGTTTGGTTGCCTCTTTTTGTCAAATTAGCAGCCACTTCTGAACACAGTGGTACATGCCTGTAATCCCAGTGACTTGGGAGGCTGAGGCAGGAGAATTACCAAATTTGAGGCCAGCTTCAGAAACTTAACCAGGCCCTAAACAACTTACTGAGACCCTATCTTAAAATAAAAAATAAAAAGGGTTGTGGATGTGGCCTGTGGTAAAGCACCCCTGGGTTCAGTACCAAAAACAAATTAGCCAGTGATAATTCCTTAAATCCATTATTTTGTTAGTAGTTGCAAAGTATAAAGCTCCTTTTTCATTTGCTAGTGCAATTATTTATTTATTTTGAGAGGAAAACTTCCTTCTTTGAGGTAACCCAATGTCCTTTCTTTAGGTACCCTGAGGTTCATTTCATACCATTGACACTATAGCTGAAAGCTTCTTTTGAAAATTCAAGTCATATAGTCATATAGAAAGAGTTATATCTGTTTCTTCAAAACCAAAGAAATTAAAACACTGGCTCTTCTTTTTTTTTTTTTAAGACAGAGGGACAGTGAGAGAAAAGCAATTTTTATTTAGTTTCTCATGTGACCTTCATTGCTCTGAGACTTCGTTGTGTGCATGGTGCTGGGGTTTGAACTAGCATAGCTACTGATTTATGGGTGTTGATCTTGTAGCTGCTACTTTGCCAAATCTGTTTGTTAGCTCTAGCAGTTTTCTGGTGGAGTTTTTTTTTTTTTTTTTTGATCTTGCAGATATAGGATCATGTCATCAGCAAAAAGGTATAGTTTGACTTCCTCCCTTCCTATTCTTATCCCTTTGATTTCTTCTTTTTGCCTGATTGCTCCAACCAGGGTCTTGAGGAGTATATTGAATAAAAGTGGTGAAAGCGGGGAGCCTTGTCTTGTTCCTCAGTTCAGTGGAAATGGTTTCAACCTTTCTCCATTTACTATTATACTAGCTGAGGGTTTAGCATATATACCTTTTACAAAGTTAAGATACCTTCCTTTGGGCCCTATTTTCTCTAGAGTTTTGAGTACAAATGGGTGCTGGACTTTATCAAACATCTTTCTACATTTATTGAGATGATCATATGGTTTTTCTCCTTAATTCTGTTTAAGTGATGAATCACATTTATTGATTTGTGTATGTTGATCCAGCCTTGCATACTTGGAATGAAGCCCATTTGATCATGATGAATGATTTCTTGAATGTGTTTTTGAATGCAGTTTACAAGAACCATATTAAGGATTTTTGTATTGATATTCATGAGGGATATTGGTCTACAGTTTTCTTGTTTCGAGGTGTCTTGGTTTCAGAGTTATGATTGCTTCTTAAAAAGTGTTTGGGAGAGTTCCCTCTTTTTCAATTTCTTGGAATAGCTTAATAAGGAGAGGTGTTAGCTCTTCTTCAAAGGTGTGGTAAAACTCCACAGAGAACCCATCAGGTCCTGGGCTTTCCTTTTCTGGAAGATTTTTAATTGCTATATGGATTTTGGTGTCTGTTATTGGGCTGTTTAGGATTTCAATGTCATCCTGTGTCAACATGGGTACGTTGTATGTGTTATCCTGATTATCTGATTTAGAGTATAGTTTTTCAAAATATGTTCTGATAGTCTGTTTGATTTCAAGGGGGTCAGTGGTAATTATCCCCTTTTCATTGGTGATGTTGTTGATTTGCCTTGATTCTCTCCTTTTGGTTAGATTAGCTAGAGGTTCTGTCATTTTTATTTTTTCGAAGAATCAGCTCTTTTGTTTTGTCAATTCTTTTTATTGTTTTGTTGTTGTTGTTGTTCTCAATTTCATTTATTTCAGCTTTGATCTTAATTATTTCCTGTCTTCTGCTGGCTTTGGGACTAGACTATTTTTCCTTTTGTAGAGATTTGAGTTGGAGCATAAGGTTATTTGTTAGGGATCTGTCCTGATTCTTAATGTGGACACTAAGTGCAAAAATTTTCCCCTTAAGGGGGCTGGAGCAGTGGCTCAGTGGTTTCAGCACTTGCCTGGCAAGCATGAGGACCCGGGTTCAAACCCCAGCACCACGTACAAAACTAAGTGTTAGAGCAACTAAGGCCCTGTGAAAAACTAAATAAAGTTGTTTAAAAAACATTTTTTTCCCTTAAGAATGCTTTCATGCTGTCCCAGAGGTTTTGATATGTTGTGTCCTCATTCTCATTCTCTTCCAAGAATTCCTTAATTACTGTTCTCATGTCTTCTTGGATCCATTCTTCATTTAATAGGGTGTTATTCAATCTCTACATGCATGTGTGTTTTGTGCCACAGTTTTTGCTATTAATTATTAGGGTCATGGCATCATGGTCTGATAGGATACACAGAATAATATCCACTTTTTTATATTTGCTGAGATTTCCTTTGTAAACTAGAATATGATCTATTATGGATAAGGATCCATGTGCTGCTGAGAAGAAGGTATACTCTGTCAATTTGGGGTGAAATATTCTGTAGATGTCTGTTAAGTCTGTTTGATTCACTTGTTTAGACTGGAGGTCTCTTTATTACTTTTTTGCTTTGGTGATCTATTGGTGATAGAGGAGTACTAAAGTCTCCCAGTACTCTTGTGTTGAGGTTCACAAGTGTTAGAACAGTTATGTCATTGTGGTTCATATTCATTGTGTTTTATTAGTAAGTTCTGTGCTGTCTTAGTCGTCTAGTGATAGCATGTATCTTTACTGAATTTCCTCTGTTTGTTGGTTTGGAAGAATGTTAGCTTGTTCTTCTGTTTATGTTTGAGGTTTCTTTGTAATGCTGGCTTTCTGTTCACGAATGCTGCAAGTATGTTCTTATCATGAAAAGTTCTTATTTCCTGCTCAAATTTGAAGTTGAGTTTTGCTGGGTATAGTATTCTTGGGTGCATGTTATGTTCATTCAGGTGTTGAAAGATCTCCTTCCATGATCTCTTGTTTTCAGAGTCTGAACTGAAAAGTCAGATCTGATTTTTATTGGTTTGACTTTGAATGTGTTTTGGGGTTTCTCCCTTGCTGTTTCAATATTCCTTCCTTGATTTCCCTTTTGTATATTTTGAACATGATGGGTCTTGGTGAGCTTCTCATTTGATTAGGCCTATTGGGTATCCTATAAGCTTCCTGGATGAGCATATCTGACTTTTTTTTTTTTTTTTAAAGAGAAGAGGGCAATGAGAGAGAGAGAGAGAGACAGACAGAGGGAGGAGACAGTGAGAATCAATTTTCATTGAGTTTGTCACATGGCTTGCATTGCTCTGATATTCAGTTGAGTACATGGGTGCTAGGGTTTGAACCCGTGTACTTGAGCATGCTAGGCAAGTGCTGTAACTGCTGAGCCACTTCTCCAGCCCCATATCTGACTCTTTTTATATGGGCAAAATTTTCTTTAGTAATTTCCTTGAGAAAGTTCCTTATCCCATTCTTTTGTGTTTCAATTTCTTCCTGTATCCCAATTACTCTTAGATTATTTCTTCTCATTTCATCTCAAGCATTTTAAAAATTCTGTTCGTGTTCTGAGTTATTTTTCTTCTTTTTTGTCATCTGTGCGCTATCTAAATATTTTCTAATGAAAATATCAAGAATTTGACTATTCTGATAATAAGGAGATATTAAGCGTTGGGTTATCTCAAGGCCACATCCTAAACCAGCTTTTCTATACCAGTACTGTCCAATAGAAATACATGCAATCATAAATGTGAGAATAGTCTTTTAAAACATTCTAGTAGTCACATTAAATGAGTCAACACAGCTAAAAATTTTAACAATATACTGAGAACATATCTAAAATATTATTTGAATATGTAATCAACATAAAATACTAATGACATGCTTTATAACATTTTCTCACACTGTCTTTAGATTGTAGCACATCTCAATTCAGACCAGATACATACCATGTGTTCAATGGCCACCATCCTAGACAACTTAGCTCTATATTCTCCCTTGATAATTGAAAATCTAAATGAAACTGCCTATCCTCCACACATATGATTCACAGAAAAACCTCTATTGACCTGGCCACTCTAATATATCCAGATGTCTAAGTACCTTAAAGTCAACATTTTCACAGCCAAGTCCATCTTCCTAAGACTGATTCCCTCTTAATGATTCTTTAAAATATGACACTTCCATATATGCAAAAATCTAGGAGCTATTTTTGTCTTACTCTCCCTCATCAGCTGTATAAAATTCTTTACCAATTCCTACTAGTTAGTCTTTCAAAAATTGTAACAAATTAATTTTTTACCCTGCACTGCCACTTCACTGTCCTATGATAACAACATGTCATTCCTAGAACTGCCCTAATAATTTCAAAATTGGTCATTGTACATCTACTACGGCCCTTTCTCCACCCTGGAGCTTAGTGAATTTTTTTTACAATGTAAATCTGATCCTACAACCACTGCTTCACATGCTTTACTCATTTCCAACTACTCTGAAAATAAAGATAAAAACCCTTAACATGGCCCACAGTGCAATTCCTGGCCTTTACTTGTGTTTCCAGCCTCATCTTATCCCACGTATCCTTCTTATAGTCTACCTGCAAACTACACTGGCTTTACTTGAGGACAGCAAGCAAGTAATCATCCCTTCCATCAGAAGGCCTTTACACATAATATTTCTGTGGCTGAAAATGCTCTTCATCTCACCATTTCATCTAGTCAATTCTCGTTTACTTTTGTATTTTGGCTTAAATAACCCATGAAAGAACCCTATTCTGCATTGAACGTAAGAATTGACAATTGTACAGTTTCATGATTAAGCAAATAGGAGGATCAACCTTTGAAACACTAGAAATTATGCCTTTTTTTATTTAAAAAAATTTTTTTTCAGTATTGGGAATTGAGCCCAGGGTTTCACATATGCTAGGCAAGTGCTCTACCACTGAGTAACACCCTCAGTCACCCTCTTTTAAAAATTCTGTTTGCAACACAGGGTCTTGCTAAATTGCCCAGGCTGCCCTTGAGCTTGCAAGCCTCCCATGTAGCTGGGATTACAGATGTGCACCAAGATGCTCATCTCAGTTGATATTCTGAGGGAGGAGGAAAGGGCTCAAAAAGGCATTCATGACTTTTGAAATTTACCACATTCTGTTTCTTTGTAAATAGACACCTGATAGGTCTGGAACCTCAGCATGTTGCATATTAGCCAGGCAGAGCAACAGTGAGTGAAATCCCATTATAATAGGAGTTTGTTTTAAGTGTACAACAGAGATATCAAGGACTTGCCTAAAAAGTTTACAGAGTTTGCTGTGTATTAGACTCTGTGCTAAGTACTGTGAGGAACAAAAAGTCTAAAATATAGTTCCTACTTTGAGGAACTAACAATCAAGTTAGGAAATAAAGTGAGACTCACAAAAGGATAGAGACAAAAGCAATACATGAAAAAAGTTAGATTAATGGTACTATAAAAAAGCTAATAGGGGCTGGAGCAGTGGCTTGGCGGTTACAGAGTTTACCTGGAATGCATGAGGATGCGGGTTCAAGCCCCAGCACCCTGTACCCAATGAAGTGTTTGAGCAACAAAAGCCATGTGAAAAACTAAATAAAACTGATTCTCTCTTTCTCTCTCTGTTGCTCTTTCTTAAAACAAAAAAACAAAAACCTGCTAATAAAGGCTGGAGTTGTAGATGAATAATACACCACCTGCCTAGCATGCATAAGGCCCTGGGTTTGATACACAGCACTGCAAACAAAGAAAAAAGAAAGAGTTCAGAAAAGGAAAAAACTGTGTCGATATGATCAGAAAGGAAATTTCCATCTTCAAAATGATGAAATTTGATTAATAGGAATCACAGAAATAAAAAGTCAAGACTACTTCCACCAAGAGAGAAAGCTAAGCTCAAGGAACAGAAAGTGTAAAAGTAAGTTTGTTTTCAGGCTGTGTACAACATTTTGAGGTAAGCTAGGAAGATTCATTTCACTCTAATCATAGTGCTCTAAGATCAAAATAGGCCACTGCACTGTAATCACCATAACCTTTGTAGTTATATTAGTTATCTCTAAGAAATGTTAACGATGACCCTCTGACCTATCTCCTAAAGCCTTTTGAGAATCAACTTTTATTTATCTTTTTTCATCTGGGTCTTGTTTTTCTGACACTTAGTTGTGCAAGTGGTACTGGGGTTTGAACCTGGGTGGGTCCTCATACATGCCAGGCAAGTGGTAAAACCTCTGGGCTACTACCACTCCAGCTCCTCCCAAAGGCTTTTGAAACTGGGTCTGAATGGTATTATGATTTGAATTTGGAAATCTCCCCAAAGGTTCAATGTGTTAAAGGCTTGGTTCCCAGCCCAGCAATGTTCAGAGGTGGGGCTTTTGGGACGTGACTGGATCATGTGGGTTCTAAACTCATCAGCAGATTAATCCATTGATAAATACATAATTTGGTGGCATTGTTGAGA
Organism: Aplodontia rufa; assembly: GCA_004027875.1. Lineage (NCBI taxonomy): Eukaryota > Metazoa > Chordata > Mammalia > Rodentia > Aplodontiidae > Aplodontia > Aplodontia rufa. The sequence continues at coordinate 7,091 of PVKS010012651.1, forward strand.
GGTGAACTAGGGTAGCTATAAGAGGTGGAAGAAGTAGGTCACACCCTAGAAGGGTATATCCTGTCCCCGCCCCATCTCTTGTTCTCTCTCTGCTTCCCAGCCACCATGAGGTGAGTGTATTTGTTCCGTCATGCCCTTTTACCATGATGTTCTACCTTACAACAAATCCATGGTGATGAGGTCAAGTGACTGAACTGAAACCTCTGAAACTGAGTCAAAATTTATCCTTCTCCTTCTTTGTTTTTCTCAAGTAGTTTGTCACAGTGACAGGAAGCTAACAAACAGGTAAATATACAGACAGATACTATGAACTGAGTAGAATGACATGCTCTCTTAATGATGTTAAAATTTTGAATTACTTCCTCAAAATTCCCAGAAAAAGCCAGTTTACCTTTCAGATATCACTGCTAGATGTCCACAGGTTGCCTAATATTGTTCACTCTCTTTGACCATTCTGACCACATCATCATTTCTTGATAACTAAGCAGCATTAGGCAGAATGTTCTTAAATACGGCAGTGAAACTTTATATATTAAGCACTGTATTTGGGAAAGTCATTCTATTTTCTTTGGTGAACTACAGAAGTGAAATAGGTGAACTCTTTGCTTAAAAAAGAAATTAAGGTGTATACATGGTAAAACCTTTTACCATAATGCTATAGAGGAAGTCCAGATTCTATACTTTTCTTCTTAAGACTGACCTTAAAGAAGCAGAGGTGGAATTACGGTAAAATCTTAAGAAAAACAGCATTTCAACAGTCAAGGATTTGAAGAAAGAAAAAAGGAAGAGAAAGCCATGTATTCCAAAAAAGAGACTGATTTGAGGATAAACAAAGAGTCAATGAAGAAGGGAAGACTGAATCATCTAGTTTGGATTATGTGAATGAGTACTACGGCACACAGGCTAGAAAAACAGTCTAGGGACAGGTCACTGAGGGGCTTCAATTCCAGGGTAAACAAGCAATGCTTCACTTTATGGGCACCGGGAAGGTCTTTCAAGGAAGGCAATGATAAGACCTCCATTTTAAGAAGGTTAGTCCAACAGCAATGTGGAAGGAACCAAGAGAGAGTCAAAGGCCAAGGTAACGTTCTAGGTAAGAACTAAATGCTTCAATTACAGTGGGAGCATGGGGAACTACAAAAAAGAAAGATATTACCTAAGTAAAATCAAGAGGATTTGCCCTTTGCAGAGGAAACATACACAAGACTTGGATAAAAACCATTTCAATCAAAATAATTTAAATTCAGAAACTGGTAAATAAAAACATGGCTAGAAACAACTTAATGTTTAGGGCTGAATGAGTTGGGATGGAGGGGAAACTTTCTTTCATGATCTTTAACAATGTTTCTCGATGATCCTTGAAAGTAAACATATAGTCCTATAAGATAATCAGGTGATTCAAACTGGAGTCTCTAAACTTTTTTCTTTTTTAACTGAAGGCATGAAGAATTTAGAGTGTAAGAGGATTCAGTCCCATGCAGTAAAAAAATAAGTCATGTGATTCGTGTTCCTGCCTTCTGTAAGACTCCTGTCTCAAGATTATTATCAAGGGAAGACAGTCATAATTACTAAACCGATAGCTGCCGTTTTTTACCAGGAGGAAGAACATCTGTTTTCTCTCCTGATGGGATACAGGTTTCCTAGGCTACCAAATTTATCCTCTACCCTACACTACCACATACATACATAAATTCAGAAATACAAACTCAACTGCAGGAATACACAGATCAAGGCTTGTGTTGTTATAAATTAACTCCTAAACATTAGAAGAAACTGATAATATACCTTAAACATATGGCTTTCAGCATTTCTCTCCCTTTCTCTTTTTGTACTGGGGATTGAACCCAGGGGCAATTTACCATTGTGCTATATCCCCAGCTACATCCTTTTACTTTTAATTTTGAGACAGGGTCTCGCTAAGTTGTTTAGGGAATTACTAAACTGCTAAGACAAGACTGAAACCTGTGATCCTTCTGCCTCAGCCTCCCAACTTGCTGGTATTACAGGTAACCACCATCACTCCCGGTTTATTTATTTTTGATTGGTACTTTTTCTTTCTTTTTTTTTTTATCAGTTCACTAGTTTGACATATAATTGGGTGATTAGGAGAAGAAAAAGTCTTCCATGAAGTCTGGCTTAATGTAGACTTAATGCCTTTTTTCCTTTTGGTAATGTCATGGATCTTTAAAAAACAAAGTACATTTTTATTTTCTAAGTAATATCACTTTTATTGTATACCATTTAATAGTTTACAGAATGCTTTTAATACTCTTGTACCTTTAATCTTCACAATTATCCAGTATTTAGAATTAATATTATAGTCATTTTAAAAAGGAAGAAACTGGGCAAGTTGGTCAAATAACTAGTAAGTAACATAGAGGGGCTCAAAACCAGGTATTAAAACATTTAAATATTTTCATCATTAATGACAAGCAGAGATTTTTATTATTTTTAAGGTTTTGTAAGCATAAGGCACAAATCAAACTAAAAATCTTTAGCTCTTGCTTATCCATAGTCATCAAGTGAAGTTAGGTCATAGCTATCTATAAATCTTCACTAGGATGAAACTAACTGGTTGGAAAAAGAAGAGGCACATGCTCTGTACTTGTTGTGAACAGTTTCTTCCCATAATTTTTTATTTGATTTTGAAATTTTCTAAATTTAAAAGTTACACTTTCTTGGGCTGGAGTGGTGGCTCAGGAGTTGGAGCGCTTGCCTGGGACGCAGAAGGACCTGGGTTTGAACCCCAGCACCACATACCCAACTAAGTGTCTGAGAAACAAAGGCTGGATGGAAAATAAAATTGAGTCTCTCTTTCTTTTTTTCAAAAAAAGTTACATTTTTCAATATTTTGCTTTATAAGGAATTTCAAACTATCAATTAGGGTTTTAAACTCTCAGAACTAAACTAATTGATCAATTTTTCTGTTTATAATTTGAAAATGGGAATAAATTCTAGCTAATTCAGGGAAAAATATTCAAATATCCTAATTAGTCTTTGCATTCAGTCTTTCCAAATGCATATTTGTAATATACATTATCTGCCAAATAATTATATGATAAAATTTACAAGTTAAAAAAAAAAGCTACCTGAAAGGTAAAATGACTAAAAATGAAAAGCTCTGAAGTCCAGTCTTTTGATCTCAATAGATTTTTAGGAGGCAATATGATGTTAGTATCATTCCTTAATAAAGAATGAGATATACTGAGTTATTAAAATATAATTGAACTTTACAAATAACATCATAAAAGTCTTCTAAGAATCTTTTTTTTTTTAAGAGAGAGGGACAGTGAGAGAGTCAGCAAGAAAGAGGGAAAGAGAGAATCAATTTTATTTAGTTTTTCATCTGATTTTTGTTGCTGCAACACTGTATGTGGTGCTGGGATTTGAACCCACGTCCTCACACATGCCAAGCAAGCACCGTAAACACTAAACCACCACTCCAGGCCCCTCTCCCATGAATCTTAATAGAAATATCAACTAGTGGCAACCTACAAATTTTACTGGAACATATAATAGAAATAAGAGCTTTTGAATTTTTCTTTTCCATTTTTAAAATATAAAATACAAGTGTATATACAAAGATCTCCTAATAAATCAAGAAAAAAGTAGGGATAATCTGCTACTTTCAATAAGAAGTGAAATTCTAAAAGGTATTCTTCTCAGTATTCTGATATTAAAGTTTTATTAAGATTGATACTAATCCTATAATGGTTCACAAGGCCAGTCTAATATAAGGATGGGTTTATAAGAAATACGATGAAGAATCTAGAATTAAAAAATAAAAACATAAGCACTGGCTTTAAGAATCATTAGTAAACTGAAATCCAACATACAAGTACTAACAGGAGTAGAGAAAATTTGATGCCCAAATTTTAATATGTAAAAATTACCTTCCATGAAAAGAAAATTTAGGGTAATCCACCCTATTTAAGGTAGTTCTGAATTTCCCCCAAGAGGCATAAACCGACTAAGAAACATCTTCAAAGCAATTTACTAAAAGTAATTTAAGGAAATAAAGGATGGCCCAAATTGTGATCACGAAGGCTGAAGTAATGGTCAAAAGCCTAGAGTGGAAGAAATAATGACAAAAACGTGGGAGAGAAAAGATGGCCCATCTTTTCTATCAACAGTATCTTTTCTAAGAGATGAAAAGCAGCTACCTCAGAGTTTTATACTAGAATCATATAATGGGATAATGTTGGTATCAAGCACAATTAAAGCATCTACTTATTTGGAAAAATGTCTGCTTTTCCTCAGGACCCACTGGGAGTTCTAGATGGCACAGATGACCAGGAGAGGGCAGCTTACCACTGCAGCTGTGGATAAACTCAAGATGTGAATCCTTTTCTTTGCTATCAAGGGAATACTCTACTCCACTTATCCTTTCCATATTCAACTAATAAGGAAGATGTTGCCATTAAGATTTTAAAGCCATAGATAAAGTATAATAATATAAGTCATTACAACAAGAACCTAGTGAGAAAATTTTTAATATGCCAATTGGAGCTCATAAATATGATGCTAAAGTTCCTGTTCCTTTCAGACAAACAGAATATATAAGGCTAGCAATTATACTCATCAGGACTAATAAACTTATTATCTTTTTCTTACTCCAATGCACTTTTTGGAAATAATTACTTTTTGCAGTTTATCTAAAATTTCAGTTATTCAAGCTCTTTACCAAAATAAATTCACACATACATAGTAAATGCAATTAAGTGTGATATATTACATACCAGTCTATTTGTGGGGTGGAGGGATACAACTTCCATGTACAATTGACTTAAAAACCCAGTAGTGGATTTCCACACATCTCTGATATATATTCTGTTTACGATCTGTGTGTCACTAGTGTAAATTTAAAGATTTCCATCATCAACCACAATGGTCAAATAGAGCTGCCTTGTTTTTTTCAACAATATGATAAACAGCTGAAACTTCTCTAATATCAATAAATTATCCATACTGGCCTAATTCTTATTTTTAATTGCAATATTTCACCCAAATAGTACAGGGGTAAAATAATTTGAGCACGCAGAGCTCAGTTATTTATTTATTTTCAGAGAGAGAGAGAGAGAGAGAGAATCAATTTTATTTATATTTTCATCTGGCCTTCGTTTCTAGGACACTTAGTTGTATATGTGGTGCTGGGGTTTGAACCTGGGTCCTTGCACATGTCAGGTAAGCACTCCAATCGCTGAGGTGCCATTCCAGTCCCAGTAATTTATCTTTTAAGAGGCATAACAGTCATTTACGAAGAGCTCTGGTTCTGGTTAACAAAAATCAGCAAAACAGCTATTGTTCTGTTAAGTCTTTTAATGTTTATCTTCATCAGTACATTATCTGCTGCTTAGATGTTTACCTTAAGTAAAAATACAGGAAGTACTAAAGAAGAACAAAGACAATATTGATTACATGTATGGTCAAAAACTAATGGTTCAAATATGGAATTTCTAAGTTTTTAATTTAAGACAGTACTTCTAAATCTTTTTCCTGTCATAGCATTAAAAGAAAATCATGTTTGTGCAGCACATCAGGGCAAATGGAGGAGAGCACCTTCAGTCAGAGACAACCAGCCCAGAAGCTCTGAATGTTTCAGGTCAACTAGAGGACAGGCGGAGTCAATATCTTGCTCACCTATAACATTCCTGACACAGCAAAGGATGTGGCACATTGTTTAGAAAGTTCTGATGTAAGTACTTCTGAGGGTAAGGGGATAAGGAGAGAATCAAGGCAGTAGCTGCAATCCTAGTTCATGGACAATATTATTTTACAATACAGAAAACATAGCGTGGGAAGCAAAGAAGAGGATGAGGGCAGATTGGAGACTGTGTTAATTATTACTTCTATAGCTTTTGTGTAGTCTGATTGCTTCAACCTCTGTACATTTTATTTTTAAATTTTTTTAAAGAGAGAGAGGAAGAGGGGGAGAATTAATTTTATTTTTTCATCTGGTTTTTGTTTTTCTGACAAGTATTTATGTATGTGCTGCTGGGGACTGAACCTGGGTCCTCACGCATGCTAGGCAAGTGCTCTACCACTGAGCTACCTCTCTAGCCCCCTTCTGTCCATTTTAAACAAGGACAAAATACATTTAGAGAAACATCTTCTAAAAAATATTGTTAAGGCTTCAAAGATGAAAAACATAATAAATGGGGCTTTAGAAGAAAATTTTCTTGATTTTTTCTTTAAAAACCTGTCTCACATAGGTACCAGATTAAAGGGAAGAGTATGATACCATTTATAATTAGTCAAGCAGCCAGAGGTCAGAATTAAGTAATAACCTATGGTCTCCTTTAACCAAAAAAGGGGATCCCAAATAATAAAACTCAAGTAGTAACTTAGAGAAAAAAAAAAACACCAGCAAATTAAGTCAATGAAGTGTTTTGAGAAAGTAATCTGTCTGAACTCCATTTCAAAGCCTGATTCAAAGCGGCAGCATTGGCTACTAGGGAATTCTACTTCCATAAAGCTCCTACAGAAGAAGCAAGTCTCCACTGGGGTAGTACTTTTTATTTATTTTTATTTTATTTTTGGTATTGGGTACAGAACTCAGGAGTATTCTACCACCAACACATCCCTAGTCCCTTTATATTTTTTATTTTGAGACAGGGTCCTGTAAATCATCCAGGCTGGACTTGCAATCCTCTCCCTCAGTTTCCTAGGCAGCTGGGGTTACACATGTATAATACCATGCCTGACTTAGGTTAGTACTTTTTAAAACACACTTAGTGAACACTTAGATGAATACAACCAAATATGTACCCCTAATGACCTGTCATTAAGGTCAAATAGCTTATCTTATGGAAATCCTGAACAGCCCATCATATACAGGCAATTTGGTAGCCTGTATATGCACTCTGTATTTTGGCAGTACAACTGGGCAGGGCCCAGTTACTGGGTGTGCAATTTGTGCAGTTACACACGGCTTGTTCTCGGAAGAGGCCCATGCTTGGTTTAATGCTTTGTTGTCGCCATCTTCAAACTGTTGATAATCTTACCTTCAAACTTACGGTTTGTAAGTGGAGAATGAACAGAGGAAACAGGTCAGGTGTCAGTGTATGCAAACTGTTGGCCTGGCCGCCTGGCCCAAATGTGTACACCAGAGGCAGTCCAGAACACTACAAAGCGTTTAACAGGTGACTAGGACTTAGCCTAGACTGGCAATGGCAATGGCAGCCCCAGGAAAGAGGTATGGCTCTGTTTGGGGGCTATGTGGTGGAAATGTCAGATCATCCATATCTCCCTGGAACCCAGCTCAGCAGTTTATGCACAGACACAAACTCCACAATCTGAGCATCAACACAGGAAGTACTGGCACTCAGACAATAAACTTTGGAGTAAATTACTGTAAAATATAAGTATACCTGGGCATTTTCACATTAGGATCTATCAGTATTTGGAAAAGCATGTAGAATCTCTGGTTTTAAAAATAGTTGTACATTGCAAAGCAAATGGAAAGAGACATTAAAGACCATTACATTTGATTGGGAGTGGAGGGATGGACTACTTTCATATTTAGCTTTGATGAACAAATGTTAACATGAAAGAGAATTTTTTAATTACTTTTTCTTTGAAATTGAAGACAACATGACAGGATACATTAACAGACATTTTGAATTATATAGAAGAAGCCATCTGATTTCTTACGCAGCTTCCAAGTTATGGCAAACAAAATATTCAAATATCACTGCATAATTACAAATTATTAAGCATTATTTATAATATTGGATCTGCCAAAGATTATTGATATTACTTTATAGTACTTAAAAATCAAGTTTGTTGGCTGTCTCAGTGGTAGACAGTTTGCCAAGCATGCATGAGGTCCTAGGCTCCATCTCCAGCACTGCCAAAATAAACATAACTGCTAAAAGTATCAATTTTTATGACTTAAGAAATGAATTTTCAGAAACACCAGTTAGAAAAAACATGATTAATCATAATATCACAATGATAAAGTATTATTATTTACTGTATTAAACTGACACTCAAAATTTTAAAAATAATCTGGAAAGGTATGATGTTACTCATATATTGCTATTATCTCTGTCATATTTTATAAATAATAACCTGTTTTCAAAGGAAAAAAACACTTTAAATTCATTAAATTAAATGTCAGTACTGTACTTTCTTCCTTGAACAAGAACACTGCATTTTCATTTTGCACTATATCTCATAAGTATTATAACCAGCCCCAACCCTGGGAGCAAATCCAATAGTTTTTTCTTCTCAGTGCTTGCTGTTGCCATACAAAATTCCTTTCTTTAGTGTCAACCTTAAGCAGAAATACATGTCCCACCTGTTTTGTCCTTAACTACCTCTGGGTGCCTTCCTCTACTGTTAACTCTTGGATTTTGATCGCCAAGCTTGATCTTGAAGGCATGGGTTCTTAAGCACCTGTTTTTGCTTTTCTCTCCAATTCCTCCAATTTATTACCAAAATATCCAAATTATCCTCAGGATAATCTTGAACTAATTTGTTTATGCCCAAATTCAGTCAGTCATTAAATCCTGTCAGATGCCCTTTGATATGCTTTTTTGAATCTGACTTAATCCCACACGCACTGTGATCATATTACTGAAGGTCCTCAAAACTTTCTACTGTAAAGAGATGCCTTATCTCATAAATTATCTTTGTATTACTTCATGTGATTCCCCATAAAAGATCCTGTGGGACAGAGAGGAGGATCTGATGCAAAAATGAACCTCTTTGATAACAGGAGAACTTGAGGAATAGTCATGATGAAAATGAACTTCTTAAAGCTATGGAGCAGGGATCAGATCAGAAATCCTCTATCACACTGTGGTATCGAGTCTCTTGAGCACTCTAATTTGCAATAATTTTCATTAGATCAATTTTTCATCCAAGTCCTTTTTTACCTGACTACCATTTATAAAGTAAATTATAGCTTTAGTATGAGCTTAAAATTTTAGAATCAGCCACTGCCTTCCCCAAATTAGGTTTTAATCTGTATTTTAAACATGTATTTCCTACTATTCCCATACTACTCCATTTTAATCTCATGTTACTAGATCCTTCTGCTTTGCTAACCTAACAAATTTCTACCCATTTCTCAAGACCCTACTCAAATGACACCTCCCTCAGGATCCCTTCCTTGATTTTCCCATCATGAAATAATCCTTTACTCCTCTGAATTTCTATATACATTTACATGCATGTTCATATAACACATGCTACATTCTGACCTTGGAAGGAGGCTCCATAAAGACTCACTTCTATATCCCCTTAAGATTTAGCAATGAATCAATATCTCACTCATTTAGCTTTCACAAAGCAGCTAATGTCCCCAAACATTTAACATCTTACCATGTGTGGATACTAAATGTTGTGGAGGCACAGATAGGAAGCCCCAGAACTCCCCACAAACACATACATATATCACTGCTCAGTCGCAAACCCCACTAACATGACAGCAAAAGGATTTAAAAGTCAAATGACCTCCAATTCCCTCCTTCTGTTCTATGCATCTAGGTGACTGTCTTTTCTCCACTCCAGAAAATGACTTGAAGTTTAAATAAGCAAAACAATGTCTCCCAGTTTGGGGGACACCAGGCACCTTTGGGGCTGGATATCCAACTGAGACAAAAGGATTAAATGAATGAATGACTACACATATATACTCACATACATATATAAAATATACATGTTATATATAATGAAGTACATATGAATGCCAACAAGGTCTTTACCCTTCAGTCAAAAGATACAAACACTTTTTTCTCTTTTCTAAGAATTCTAACTGGTCTAGAATAAAGTAAGTCCTAAAGCTGCTCATATTAAGAGTTCCTCTGAAAAAGGAACTGGCTGAATTTCCCTGGATAAGCATCCTGTTGATATGCATTCAAAATAAACTCTGGGCATTTGGTCAGCTGATTAATCCTCCCTTTTAAGTGAGTCCACAACTAAAGATTACGAAATAGCTGATAAAATTCTAAAATAAAAACTATAGATCAATACAAACAAAAAACTAGAAAAGACAACCTGGACTTTCAGAAATAAAAAAAACTAAAATAAAATTATTATGAATAAACTCCAAGAGAGAGACTTTATTGAATTTGTAATTAAGTTTTAAGCCCCTTAAAGTTGTTTCTAGATTTAATTTTCTATATACTTATTACTAAATTAATCTAAAATTTTTCCATTATCTAAATTGCCTCCTAAGATGCCCCAGACAAACATACACAGACACACACACAGTAGTCCTCACTTATCTGTAGTTTTGGTTACCTAACCATAGCTAACCATGGTCCCAAAACACTACATGGAAAATTTCAGAGATACACAATTCCTAAACTTTTAATAACTTTATTACAATATATTGCTACATTTGCTCCACTTTATTAGTTACTATGATTCTTATTGTGCTTAATTTATAAATTTAACCATATCATTCATATGTGCATACATGTAGAAAATATACTATAGTGTATGGAGGATTCACTACTATCTGTAGTTTTGGTCGTCTGGGGATCTTGTAATGTATCCCATTTATGTAAGTGGGACATACACACCCAAACATATATTTTAAACAACATCCATATAAATGAGACAGACATAAACAACTATTCATCCCTGGAAAATAAAAAATATAACAGCTAAATAAAGAAACTCAATAGATGTGTGGGAAAATAATGTGGAGGAAATCTCCCACAAAGTACAGCAAAAAAGACAAGAAACATATAATAGGGCAAAAAAATGTAACAAAATTAGAGAAGCAATTCAGGAGGTCCAAAATAAGGAAAACAGCTATTCAAGAAAGAGAACAAAGAAAAAGCAGGCAAGAGATATTTCCAGAGACATAAAAAGAAAATTTCATTTAAGGGTCTGAAATCAGAACAGCTTTATGTATCTCAACACCACCACTGGAAATCAGCAAGCAACAGGGCAATGCTATCAAACCTCCAAAGGAAAACTGTTTTCAACTTACTCCCATTTTTATACCCACATATCATCTCTCTCAGAGTATTGGAGAGGAACTCCCCAAACTAGGAAGTAAACCAAGGAAGAGGTGAAATGGGAGGTAGGAAATAGAAGCACCAGCACCACCACAGGAGAAAAGCAAAAGGAATTCCTAGGATAACAGCGAAAGGAGAACCTAGAATGACACCCTGAACCAGTTATCATAGAAGGACAAAACAGACCGTGAGGAGTGGAAAGAACTGTTCCAAAAATATAAAACTGATGAAACCCCAAAGTGACCACACTTGGGGGAGAGTTAAGTAAACAAAAGAATTTTGGGTTGATTTAGTGATAAGAACATAGAAAACTAATTTAAAAAAAAACCACAAACAAAAATCCAAGACAGTAACTTGGGATACGGGGAGACAGGAACAGTACAGGTGAGAAAAACTCATGATAGGTACATACGTTTCAGCTGTTCACCAACATTTATACGGTCCTAACAATATAAACACTGACTGTTGATCTAACCAAAACGATCACCTAATTATTAGGGAAGATGGGAAGAGTTCCCGCATGCAGTGAGGGTAGAGGGAGGTTGAAAAAGACAAATTTTATCTTTTAAAATAAGTCTACAGGAAATTTTAAAATGGAAAGTTCAAAAGGAGTATACAAACATGTAACTAAGAGTAACAGCGGTAAGCACCAAAAGGATTAGCTAAAATAACTACCTCTAACTTTGGAGAATGCAATGGTGTAGCTGGGGTTAGAGGTGATGACAGAAGGCTGATTTTTATAACATAATCTGGGAACTACTGACACTTTAAAGCTATGTGGAAGGATAACTTGATAAACATTAAAAATAATCCATTGAGGGCTTATACTCTAGTGGTAAAAATACACACATAAATTTATAATGATGAGGTAGAAGAAATAAACATTAAGTAAAAAGGAAACATAAAGGAAAGATTGGGAAATATAATTATAACTAAAAGTTCTGTATACTTTTCTAGACCTGTCATTCCCCAAGCCAGTCTCTCTCCCAGGCCTCTCACTCCTAAAAATAATTTCTGGAAAATCTGTAATTTTTTATTCTTTTGTCATACTGGGGATTAAACCCAAAAGTGCTCTACCACTAAACTACACCCCCAGTCCTTTTTTATTTTGAGACAGGGTCTTACTAAATTTCCAAGGCTAATCTCAAACTTGCAATTCTCCTGCCTCTGTAAATCTTAAAGTTACTGTAAATTCACCCAGTTATGATAATTACCTTGTACACTGTTAGTCTACCAATAAATAGGTTAAGCAAAGAGAGAAAAGATATTTTGAGAAATCTATAATGTAGGGGACTTTCCAGCATTATCTATTGATCAGACAATGGAGAATGTATCAACCTAAGGATCCTGAGAATGACCAGACTACTAATATCTTGAGATCACCAGACTGATGTTATCCCTACATACTTTCCCATACCCATCCCTCACCAAGTTTCCTTTCAGAGGAGCCAAGAGCCCCCAAAACGCTTCTTTCACAGATGGTACACATTCTCCCTTGAATTTGTATTCCTCTCTTTCTTTTTCTTTTTTTGCAGGACTAGGGATTGAACTCAGGGCTTAATACATGCTAGGCAAGTGCTCTGCCACTGAGCTACAACCCCAGCCCATAAATAAATTTCCATGCTTCTACTGACATGTACTGAAATTCTTTCCCATCACATATGCCAAGGACCCCATTTGTCCTGAGTTAAGTTCATCTGCTTTGTCCAAGGACCCTCTCCCAGAGATAACTTTTCTCTGGAGACAATATAGCCAGGGTAGTTAAGTGCTATAACTAATCTCTTTGAATATCTGTAGTGGTACATACTACAGTTGGCCTTGTAGTTTGGTAATCTGTGTATAGGTTATTATTTCCCCTTCATGGCAATTAACTAAAAAAACATTTACCTTGTTTCATTCACTTTTGTTAATAGATTTTGACACACCAATTTACATGCAGTGGTTATTAAATAAAAATATGCTGAATCAACAACACAGAGATGGGATTTCCTTTATAACTCCAAAAGTTAATTTGTAGGCTCTTATTTTAACTGCCTAGAAACAGAACTTACTTTCTTTGATGCTTGGAAATGCTCTCATCTTATGAAGCATAGCTGGTCTCTCATTAAAGAAGGCAAAAATATAAGCTGCTGGCTTTCTTCCCTTGCACACCTAGACACCACTAAGAAGACATAGCTACATTACTCTGAATGGAAACGGTAAGGAGACACAGCTGACACCACGTGAAGTCACTTTTGGTGATATGTACCAGCAGCTACATCACTTCCAGTTTCTTTGGGCATCACCAGGCATCCCATGCATGTGGTGCTCGTTATATCAGCAATGCCAAATCACTGCTATGGGCCATGGCGATGTGGACAAGTTCCACAATGTGCTTTACATTATTCCTGGAAAAGTGGTCTCTAAGTCTGTTTATCAAACTTACCAGAAATCCTATAATATCCAATATCCCTTTTCTGCATAAATTAACCAGAGTGGTTTCAATTGCTTACAACCATGTAGCCAGTTTTACAGTCAGCTCTGCTGACAGTTTAGCACCAGGTCCACTTTACCTGTCACTACTTGACAAACTTTCCAGTAATTTCTGTTTCATAATCCTATTTTCCAACAAAATTTCATGTAATCTGTCAAATATTAAAATAGTTTTCATTAGTTTCAAAATCTCTATACTAAAATTTTGCAAGTAACAGGAGCTCAGTGGTAGAGTGCTTGCCTACCACACACAGGTCAGGGGTTTGATCCTCAGCAATGCAAACAAACAAACTAAATTCCAAAAATCAAAACATAAAAAAAAAAAAATGCAAACAGAAAACGCTAGTCATAGATACTAAGTAGTATAAAGTTATTCAGGATTTTTTTATTTGCACATTAGTGATTAAGTGACTAAATTATACTTACTGTAGAAGAGCAGTTCTTAAATTTTTTAGTGTGAGGATCTCCTTATACTCTTAAAAATGAGAATCCCAAAGAATCTTTGTTTACTTGGGTTGTATCTATTTATAATATCTACCACTTTAGGCATTAAACCAGAAAGAAATTTTAAATAGTTCTCAACTCATTTTAAAAATAAAAAAGAGGCTGGGCATGGTGATTTACACGTGTAGTCCAAACTACTTAGGGAGCCAAGACAGGAGGGGCACTTGAGCCCAGAAGTTTGAGGCCAGTCTGTGCAACATAGTGAGATCCCATGACAAAGACAACAAATCAAAACAAACACCAGCAACAATAAACCCATTATATGTTAATATAAATAAGATTGATGAAAAATACCTATATTTTCTAAATTAAGAAGAAATAAGCCGAATGGAGTTTTGTACTTTTAAAAAAGCTTTTAAATATTTGGCTGAATAGAAAATAGCTGGATTCTCATATCTGGTTCTGCATTTAATCTGTGGTAATGTGTTGTTTTGGTTGAAATATATTGTGGAAACCCAGAATAGGCAACCCCAAACAGCAAGGCTTGTTGAGCTCATCATGATTATGAAGAAGCAGATATAAGGAAGTAGTCTGCCCTCCCTCCATTTGCCTAAGAGCAGCACATAAATTTACAACGACAAAAAGCCATCCCGGCTTCTTCACCAGAGAGAACAGAGGTTAACTACTGAAGGCAAGTTCAGACTCTTTGCCCTTTTGTGGTGCCAAAGGAATCTATATTAACTTCACACTAGCTAGGCTTATTTGCTATTTGCTTTTCCACAATTTGCCACCCCTGTATGTTCAAAGTCCTCTTCTTTTGTCTTGTCACTTCTCTAAACCTTTACTGCTCTTTGTTGAAGATGCTACATACCTGAGAATTCAGAGCCACCTCTTTGAGAATTACTCATTCCCTGGGTGCCTCTCATGTGTATATGAAATACATTATTAACAAACTTCTTTCTCCTATCAATTTGTCTTTTGTTACATGTGTCCATTCCCAACTAAGAACCTCAGGACTGAAGAAAAAACCAGTTTTCTTCCTTTATGATATGAAGATAACTTGACCTTAATCCAGTTAGAAAAGGGAATAGTATTTCAACTGCCTTTTAAGGTACTTGGGGAAAAAGAAAAAGACTACTAAGAAGATACCTGGGAATGTTGTGTCCTGGGAATGTTGTGTTTTGATACTACACCAAACTCTAGAAGCAGTGTTTTGTTTTGTTTTGTTTTGTTTTGGAAACATCAGTTATAATGTAAAATTAATCTACCTTACACTTTGTTTTTTATTTAAAAAAATTATTTTTTGTACCAGGAATTGAACTCAGTACCCAGTGGGTCTTAACCATTGAGTCATATCCCCAGCCTTCTTTTTCTTTTCTTTTTCAAAAATTTTGAGACAGGGTTTCCCTAAGTTACTTAGGGCCTCACTAAATTGCTGAATCTTTCTTTGAACTTGTAATCTTCCTGTCTCAGCCTCCCGAGCTGCTGGGATTACAGGTAAGCACTACATACAGCCTATACTTTGAATGGATTCTCAAAATTAAAAATTCTTATGAAAACAATCTTTTCTTGTTTTTCTGGAAAAGAGCTTTTCAAGAAGTAGCCAGGAGGCCATTAGGAAGCAGGACTTAGATAAGATCTATGCTGCTGCCTTGGGCTGTGACCTTTGGTTAGCTTCTATGTCCAGTGACTCAAGAAGTATATATACAAATTATTGGATTCCTATTTAGGGACATTTCGACTAAGTGTATAATAGGACCTGTTCTCAGCTCCAGCAGAAGAGTCCCCTAAAATAATTTTTATTGTTTTATAACAAATTCACACTGTGTTCTTGGTACAAGCTCCTACCTTCCCTGCCTTCTTTAGAACACTGATTCAGAACTCAGAAACTGTTGTCTCTAGAATTGTAATTCCTAAGACTCCAAATAAAGTCTTCTTTACTTTTGCAGTTTGTGAGTTTGGATTAATACATTCATGTATAATTTTGTAAAATCACATCAGGTGGGAAATATGGTTTACTGAATTATGTTTTGTACGTACTTCCCATTTTATCATGCAAAATATTTGAAAAGACATATACTAAAATATTGAGGTTTAATAAAACTGTTTTTATTGCTTCATCAAGAATATTCTTATGGGCTGGGCAGTGGCTCAGTGGTTACGGTGCCTGCCTGGCATGTGTGAGGACATGGGTTCAAACCCCAGCACCACGTACACAACAAAGCTTCTCAGCAACAAAAGCCTCATGAAAAACTAAATAAAATTGATTTTTCTCTTTCTCTCACTGTCCTTCTCTTTCTTAAAAAAAAAATTTCACTTACATGAAATTCTCTTTTGCTTTTAACTGCAGATGTGCATAAATAAAGAAAATAATGGTTTAGTTCTAGTAAGGTTTGATGTAACTGCCTTCATTCATGCTAAGGAGCCAATCTGATCCATCATTGCTTTTATAACGTCAGTGTAAAGGTCAACATGTTGAAAAAGGCAAACAACTTCTTTATATTAATATGAAAATAAATCTGAACTTGAAGAAACAGATTCTACAAGAGACTCAGGGACTTCTGGAGGTCCTCAAACCATCTTCGAAAGCCACTGATGTAGGGTGTGGCCTAGTATACAACAGTATATAGTTGGCACATGCCTGTAATCTCCATCTACTGGGGGACAGGAGAAAACTGAGGTAGAAGAATCCTAAGACCAAGGCAAGCCTTGACAATTTAGTGAGGTCCTAAAACAAAAAAGGGCTAGGGATGTAGCTCAGTGGTAGAATACCCTTGAGTTCAGTCCTCAGTACTGATGCTAACAACAACAACAACACACACAACTAGCTTGTGTTTTTGAAATTTGAGAAGAAATACAAAGACCCAAGACCTATAATATTTTGCAAATTCTGCTGACTCCTAAATCTGAATGGAATGTCTATAAAGCCATTATCTGGAAGCTCCTGAGTAGATCTAGTCAGTCAGTAAAGGTATCTTGCCATGGTCTTACCGTGCAAATGATAAAAACAGTTTCTTTGAGAAAGCCACACTCTTATTAGGAAGTCATATGCTAGTATTAATCTTTTTTTTTCCTTAAAGAGAGAGAGAGAGGTAGTGAGGAGGGAGGGAGGGAGAGGGGGAAAGGAAATATCAATTTTATTTAGTTTTTTATCTGGTTTTTGAACCTAGGTCTTCAAGCATGCTTGAAAGCATGATACTGCTGAGCCACCATTCTAGCCCCACTAGTATTGCTCTTAACAGGTCAATTTAAAACATATGTTGAGGGCTGGAGAAATGGCTCAGCAGTTATAGGGCTTGCCTAGCATGCACGAGTACTTGAGTTCAAACCCTAGTACCAGGTACACAAGAGTCTGAGGAATGAAAAGTCACATGAAAAACTAAATAAAAATTGCTTCTCTCTTTCTCTCTCTCTCTCACTGTCCCCTGCCTTTTTTAAATATGTTGAAAGGGAATATATGTTACATGGTAGGAAATATGTTATTGTGACATTCATAAATTTAGGATATTACAAAGATCTTAGGACAATTCCCTCACCAGGTTATAAAAGAAGCTCACACATTTATTTTTCTATTACTTGCAT
Organism: Aplodontia rufa; assembly: GCA_004027875.1. Taxonomy (NCBI): domain Eukaryota; kingdom Metazoa; phylum Chordata; class Mammalia; order Rodentia; family Aplodontiidae; genus Aplodontia; species Aplodontia rufa. The sequence continues at coordinate 24,568 of PVKS010012651.1, forward strand.
ACTGGAACCAACGAAGAATCATCTAGTTCCATTATGATAAAATGAATCAAAGCAAAGTACTAATACCACAAAATACTACCACAATCATCCGTTAATATCTACTCAATTACTTGTAACCTTTTTCCCCAAAGGAACTGAATTAAAATTATCAGTGTTGGCTAATATTAAAATATAAACATACCAGTGGGCTGTACAGATACTAGGTACAGGGAGTAGCAGTGTTAGCAATACTTGAACCATCATACTTACAGTTTTAGAACAAAAAGTGTATCTATTAATGGACTTTGTGATGTTTTGATACATGTAGACAAAGTATAATCAGGGTAAATATAACTAACTCCTTAAACATATATCACTTCTTTAGGGTGAAAACATTCAAAATTCTTCTAACTTTCTGAGATGCACAGTACACAATGACGATCTATAATCACCCCACTATCAACAGCATTTTAAAATTTCCCAAGTCTTTGTGATTTAGCAGTGAAGGCAATAATTTTTTCATTTATGATTTTTAAATCCAGAAGTGTTTAACCACTGATTTAGATCTCCAGGGAAAAACTTTAGGAGAGACAGGATTTTGCTAAGTTGCTTAAGACCTCACTAAATTGCTGATGCTGGCCTCAAATTTGCAATTCTTCTGTCTCCACCTTCCCAGTTCCTAAGATTACAGGCCTGCACCATGGCACCAGGCAGTTCTTTGTTTTAAAAGAAAGTTATCATATGACTGTTTATGAATTTATGAAAAAAATATGTCTGTTAGTATGTATCACTTATGGTAGAGGTTGACTTTATAGGATTTGGGAATAAAGATAGCCGTAACAAAACAAATTGTAATTAAATTGTTTCTTTAATGAAACTTGATAACTCAAAGACATTAATAGTACAGTTTTTGGCCCTTCATCATTTTCATTCAGTTGATCCACCTTTTCTTCTTCGTCTATGTTCATGATACACATTTGACTAAACATGGTAGACCAAATGAACTTAAAGAATAAGAGAAAATTTAAAACTTATATTCTGCATAGTTTGGTTTAAATTGACCATGTGATACGAACATCTATACAGCAGGATCAGGATGGTTAATATCAAAAATTTACAATGAACTCTGGCAAATATTTCCCGTCACATTGATATTTTGAAGCACTATAGGTGGTATGAATATGAGAGGAAATATAAATGCCTCACTAAATTACTGAGGCTGACTTTGAACTTGCAATTGTCCTGCTTCAGCCTTCCAAGCTGCTGAGATTATAGGGATGTAATACAGTGCTGGGCGTAAGACCCTACCTCCTGACTCAAAATAAATAATTAAAAGGTCTGGGAATGTAGCTCAGTGGTAAAACCCCTTGGGTTCAATCCTCAGTACCAAACCAACCAATAAACAATAACCAACCAACCAACCAAAGAAAAAACTATAATAATAAAAGGATAGCACGATCTAGTTACTATTCTTATTTTTTCAGAAAATAAGGGGAAGTTACATTCTGATTTTAAATAACAAAAAAGTTGAGTATTCCAAAGAAATGCCTGTATCCTTCGCAATTGTGGACATCAGCACGCATATTCCATTTTCACCAGATTCATTCCTTTTTTGTGACAAATGTTTTTACATATAGAAGTGACTATGAGTTGTCTAAAATAAAAATGACTCAGTCATGTTTCAATATATAGAAAGAAATCTAGCTCATTTTAATGCCAATTTGAGATTTTTCTGTAAAAGCCTCAAATAATTTAATCTGTTCTTTTCAATTGTGATTTTAAAAGACCTCAATCTTGACTCTACTTGTAACCCCCTAATAAATATTACCTTTAACCCAAAGTAATTCTATCAGTTTATTAAGTCTTCAGAAAGCAATACTGGACTCCTCTTGTAATGCAACTACTAAAAAAAGTTCTCTTTAACACAAAATAATTTGATCAATGATTATCAGCCCTCTAAACATTAACGCTGGTGCAACAGCATGGTATTATGATGTCTTCACTATTATATCAATAGGTTAGATGAGGTAATAAGTCAAAGTTAGTGAAAGCAGGGGGCTGGAGTTGTGGCTCAGTGGTATCTCATCTGCCTGGCAAGGACAAGAATCAGGTTCAAACCTAACCACCACATACACAACTAAGTGTGTGAGCAATGAAAATTAGATGAAAAAGTAAATAAAATTCTTTCTCTCTCTCTCTCTTAAAAAAAAAAAAAGAAAAAAAGGATTAGTGCTAGAAGACTAAAGGTAACTTAAATTCGGTTGACTGTCAATATAAGTTAAAACTATTATCTGGAAGGCTATTGTCATTTCACCTTGAATTTTAGTCACACTTCAAATTTCACTTTTACACTAATTAGAAATCTTTGCACTTTTCCTCTAGTGACTGCATGAGACTGTTGGGGTTACATTTTATATGTTACCACAAGTAATTTCCTAAAATACACAGATGACAAGAGAAAGACTGAAATTAAAGAATTCCAAAACTGGCTATTAAAATCATATTCAAAGTATATTAAATGAAGACCAATGATTGTTATGCTACTTGGCTCTGGCTCATTTGGGATGCATATTTTTACTTTTGCTGTAGATAATTTTAAAAATTAACGATAGATTTCATAAATATTTGGGAGTTCTTTGTAACAACTTTATTCAACATTATATACTGCTTTCAGATAAATACCAATATATACTTTTATAAGTTACTTATAATCACGCAGAGAAAAACACTAATCAACTTGTGATACACAGGCAGTTTCGAAGCATTGGAAAATATACTTCAGGCTCTTTAAACAAGAAATATTACATTGCATTTTCATAAATCCAAATTTCATAAAAATTTGGTTTAGTTTATAACAAAACTATGAAGACTACAATGGATATAAATTATTAAACAAGTGCATGCTTCTAGGAGCAGGTTTTTACAAAATTATGAATATAAATAAATCTAGGTTTTATATGCTAATAATGGTAGGGCAAGAACAATGGGAGAAAAACAGAAAAAAATTAAATTAAAAACACTAATGTAAGCTAATACTGCTTACATATGAACATCAAGATGCCAAGGGACCCAATACAATCCTCAGTCTAACATTTTCAATGGCACAGCCTAGTGATCACACGATACTGGTGATACTCTCTAGTTACCCCTGGCAACCTTTCTCAACTGTAACGATGCTACCCTACAATAGCTTTCACTGGGCAGCTTTCTCTTCACTTAGCTGAATGCTCTGGGACCATCTGCGTCGGCAAGCATAAAAGGCCAGCCTGCCTGTGGGCCCGTCACTCTGAACACCACCTCTCTGACCCTGATTAAATACAACTTTCAATCCTTTTTGTCCTCCCTGTTGACTTCTCCTATTAAGGGAGCCCTTTGACAAAGAAAGCGGAAGAGTGGACTAACTGCCCCCAAGAAAGGTGATGTCTGATACTGCTCAACACAAGGATTAGCAAGCCAATACATAACAAAAGCAAGTTTGTGGGGGAGGGGAGAGGTAAAGAAAAAAATGGTTTTAGCTAGAGCTTTGACTAATTCAGTAGGTACACAATTCAACAAATAGCTATACAAGAGGCCTTCTTTGAGAGAAGTAACTATAGCAGAACAATAATTTGGAGAGATACCTTTCAACTTCTTGACATAAGGCCATGACATTGACAAAAACACCATATATTTGTTTTTTTACTTGATCTTTTTTAATTAAAAAAGAAACATAATTGAGGAGAGGAAAGATGGTGAGAAAGAAAAAATATAAAGAAATCATAATTGTAACTCACTGTGTCATTAGAAAATAAGGTAGCATACCTTATTAAATACATTAAACTGATATTTAAGTACCTAAGTAAAATAAAATCTGCCAACATTCTACAAAGAATTATTTTTATAACTCATCATGTTATAAACTCATGTTGATGAGTCATAAAAACTTCAATTTAAAAGGACTAGTTTTACAGGATAAGTTTGTTTTAATATAAAAAGCTCATTCTAAAATGTCTAGGGCAAGATGGAGGCTTGCAAATATGCTCCATGGTTCTTTAAGCTAACTAGAACCTACCAATAGGGCAAAGTATCAAAATTATCACCTTTAATAAAACCAACACTTCACAAATAACTCATAAGCCTTCCTGCCCCCATATTAGGCTAACTAATAAATGAAGAGTCTGGTTGGCTCAACCAGCAAAGCAATTGAATATTGCAAATTCACAAAACATCTTGAAACACTAAAATAAAAAATAAATAAGACCACTACCACCACCTACGGAACTCTATTCAGATATACTTTAAGGTCTAACATAAAGTAAAACCTTACCAAACCTTATTCGAAGAATGGCCAACAAGCCTAGGAATGCCAGAAAGGTGGGAGGGGAGTGAGGAAGGAGGTTCCTAGGATACATGGTACTTTCAGTACTAAAACTGGGGAAAACCTGGATAATACGGGACAAGTTGGCTACCCTAGGGAGGGAAGCCACATATATGATGAAACTATTATAACCTAATAAGAACTGTGTGAGATTCTTTCACAAAATCTTAACTCATTTATTATTCTTAACAACGACCCTGTAAGGGAAGAATTTTTAAAATGAAGAAATCATGCTAATTATAAGGATAAATAATCTCAATAAGGCTTCACTGTTAGAAGAACGGGAATTAGAATCTGACTGCTTATCTCCAAAGCCCATGGTTCTATCCTAACATGTTTCCTCTCCAGGAGTTAAGTAGGAAGAGGAGAGAGTCATCATTTTCCTTCAGAAGGCAGAGAGGACTTGGCAAACCCAGGAAGTTCATATTCCACACATGCCTGACCATGCTGTATTCCAAGAGAGCTACAGAAAAACAAAGCAATGCTGTTTAATCCTCTTAATTATAGTGGCATTTAAGCTGATTTGTGTAGAACCCTTTAGAAAATGTATGGACAAAAACATTCCTATGCCGCTGGAACAATTCCTTATTGCTGGATTTTGTGGTTTACTAAGGTTGGGAACTGGTTCCTATGGAAAATGAGGTAAAAACTGACTGTTACAGAGGTTGGGTTTGGGGGTAGAGAATGATCAGAACTATAATCCAGGGCAGGATCAGAAACAATATTGGAAGGGAGTTACCATTTTACCTTCCTAAGGTTCTCTGGTTCCCACACTACCAAGATACCCAACTTATTTTCACTATAATCAACAGGACCTTAGTACCTACTCTTGGCTAAAACATCTAAGGATTACTCTCCTTTCCAGCAGACTATTCCATCAGCCAAACAGCTCAAGGTAGTTTTTTTGGTAATAATTAGAAGTGAGCCAAGCGAACCAATCTACTCACAGTCCAATACCTGAGCCAAATTAAGTGTTTGGGTAGACAAGAAAAAACAAATTCATAATCATCATCTTCATTTTCACTGTTATTAGTTCTTTATGAACACATGCATTCTATATGCCATGTAACGGACACAGGAAACGAGTAAAGCACAGCTCTCTGGTGCTTTATACTATAGTGTAAGCAGTAGGTCATAAACATAAAAAGGGCAAAAACAAAGAAAAGCACACACTGTAATATAACGAAAGTTACATAAACTCAGCAAAGTGAAAAACTGGGGCAAAGGAAGGTCTTTTATAGAACCTGAAAGACAGACAGAGCTCAAGTAACCAGAAAAGGTATGGGGAGAATGATAAAGACTGATACAAAGCAGACTAATAGTGAGTAGTCCAACTAAAATACAAGGAATTCAGAGTTGAACTTTATTTTTTTCAGGAAATTACAAACCACTGAAGGCTTTTAGGAAAGGGGAAAATATACTCAGGCAATGTTTTAAAAGATTAGCTGGGCTGTAAGTGTAAAGATAGTACAAGCAAGGGCTGGAGTGGTGGCTCGGCGGTTATGGCACTTGCCCGGCATGCGCAGGTAAGTGAGTTCAAACCCCAGCATCACGTTCACAACAGTCTTGGAGCCAACGAAAGCTATGTGAAAAACTAAATAAAAAATTGATTCTCTCTCTCTCTCTCTCTCCTCTCACACTGTCCCTCTCTCTCTTAAAAAAAAAAAAAGATAGTATAAGTAACCAATTATGTCCTCGTGAATTATTTCATGAACATTTTAAATACACATTTCTTTGTCTTTGAATCTCATATTTTATCTTAAACACTTACAGAATTATTCCAGGTAAGCAATGAGGGTAAAATGGCACCACTATTTATTAACTATATGACCCATAGGTCAGGGAATATTTTGAACTCAAAGTAGTAATAACTACCTTTCCATAATTCCAACATTTATTCCTAATAAAAGGCCATGAATGACCCAAAAAAGGTCAAAGGTCACATCATAGAAGACTCACACTATCAAAAGCCCATTTTAAGAATATCTTGGCTGATTTTAAAATCTCCCTACCTCTCCCATCCCCAGTTCTTGTTGTTTTTTGTTTTTTTTTTTTAAGAGAGAATCAACTTTATTTTCATCTGGCCTTTGTTTCTCTGACGCTTAGTTGTGTATGTGGTACTGGGGTTTAAACCTGGGTCCTTGTGTATGCCAAGCAAGTGCTCCAGCCACTGAGCCACCACTCCAGCCGCAACCCCACATCCCCAGTTTTAACAAATAGTAGATGTATAAGAGATTGGAGGTTGGGACTTCGATGGAAGGAATGAAAAAACTCAAGAGACCTAAGGGAGAAGACGATATTCAAAGTTATGGGCAGACTATGTTCTATTAGAAAAGAAAGAAGGTTAAGCTATGTACACAAATAACTAAAACAAAAAAGTTACAAGTGACACATTAAAAATATTATAAACTGCTGTAAGAATTTCACATCACTACTAATTGGAATGAGTAGAGATCCTTCATAAAGGAAGTATCAGTTGAGCTTGTTTCAAAGGTTTGTTGAGTTTTAGCAGATTGAGATGGGACAAAGCATTCCAAGTAGAAATATATAAGCAATGAAAAGCAGTAAAATTTGCAAAGTATTCAGTACATGGCTATAATCTTACATCTACAACTTCAGGCTTTTACTTGAATTATGACATGCCTCTACCATGGTGTCTTGATGCTGTAACAGGAAGGAACCTGACGGTGTCCAACTAGATTTCCTTCCTTTCACTGAAGATTGTCTCCAAGTAACTTCTAAGCACTTAGAAGGGTTCTGTCAACCAGAAATCCCTGGCTCCTATACAGTGTTGTTGCACTGGAAATATGGATTCTGCAGAGAGACTAAGAAAGTATGAAGGAACATTCAGACTTAAATTCCCCAACAATGGTGAAATCCCTATTAAAATTAAGAAAACGGCAACAGCATTATTTATATTTATAATTATTTTAGTTTATAAATAAACTGCATAGCTAGTATAATAAGAAAAGCACTAAATTTGAAACAAGTGAACTTATCTTCTGAATTTATTTCTCCAGACCCAAAATTAGGTTAATACCTATTCTAATCCACCTCCTCTGAGACTGTGAGGATTACTTGATATGTGAAAGTACTTAAACCTTAAAACAATACATAAATATATTCTTATAAGTACCTCTCGCTAACCGATTGCGCTACTGGAGCTCCCACAAATATATTCTACCATTATTTAGGTTGGCTTATATATGCAATGTAATAGTAAAAACAAATTTTTAATAGATTTGTACCTAGAGAAAAAAGCTGAGAAGCAACAATTTTTGATTTCTTATGACAATTCAGTATTCCTCAAGCTTATGATTTGCCTTATTATTAAGCATGGGGATGAAGAGAATAAAAAATATCTTCTTTTTTTTTTCTTTAAAGAGAGAGGGACAGTGAGAGAGACAGAGAAAGAGAGAAACAACTTTATTTAGTTTTTCACATGGCCTTAATTGCTCCAACACTCAGTTGTGTACGTGGTGCTAGGGTTTGAACCCAGGTCCTCATGTTCCCCAGGCAAGCGATGAAACCGCTGAGCCACCGATCCAGCCCTAAAAAATATCTTCTGTCTCTAACTCATTTTTTATCAAAATTGGGTCTGGCTTTTAAGCCTTAATGATCTTCTAATTGCTATCTTAGAAATAATTTTCAAAAACATAATACATTAGCACAATATTACTGCACCTAGAACAGTGTTAGGTGAACATAACAGGCATCAAAAATTTCACTAAAGTGAATAAATTTAAAAATGGTTTTGGGGGCTGGAGCAGTGGCTTGTTGGTTACGGTGTACACAAGTTCAAACCACGTACACAACAAAGTCTCAGACCAATGAAAGCCACATTAAAAAAAAACTAATAAAAATTGTTTCTCTTTCTCTCTCTCATTGTCCCTCTCTCTTTCAAAAAAAAAGGTTTGGGCCTGGAATATAGTTCAGTGTAGAGCATCCCTGGGTTCAATCCTCAGTGCTGAAAAAAGAAGTTTTAATTAGTATGTAAGAACAGTTCCATGCAACAATGATACCCATCATTCACTGCCATCATTTTTCACTCCTTTTCTCTACCCTGGTCCCTCTTCAAAAAGCTTTAATTTGAAACTCACTAGTAAATAATGAGACTTTAGGAAAGTTACCTGTCATCACTAGTTTTCTTAGAGAATAGCAATAAGAGTACCTACTTGGTGTGGAAGACTAAGTGAGCTAAAGAATATAAAATACATAAGGTATATTTTTATTCTCTTATATGTAGAATCTAATAGAGTTAAACTTCATAGAATTAGAGAGTAGAGGGGTAGTTACCAAGAGATGATTGGGATGGGAGTTGGGGAAATGTTAGTCAAAGGATACAAAATTTCAGTTAGTAGTAACTTCAAGCAATCTATTAGTACAAAATGGTGACTACAGTTAATAAAAATGTACTGTATTCCTGAAAATTGCTAAAGGGAGCTAGGATTATAGGATAATGCTACTATTAAATCTAATAGAAAAATAAGTAATGTAAAGTAATACATGTTAATTACCTTGATTTAGCCATTCCATAAGATACATATTTCAAAACATCATATTATATACAATACATACATAATTTTTGTCAATTTAGGTAAATAATGAAAACATATAATGTGTACACAAAACACATATAAAATAGTGTTTTTCACAGAGAAGATAGATTTCTTTCCTTCCTTATTACAGTATATTCTTAAATTACTAACAAAGGAATTAGATCAGGTTTGACTATTAAAAAATATCTTCATAGCTAGGAATGGTGGCACATGCCTATAATCCCAGTGATTCAGACGGCCGAGGCAGGAGAATCCTAAGTTCAAGGCCAGCCTCAGCAACTTAGCAAGGCCCTAAGCAACTTAGCGTGCGAGACCCTGTCTCAAAATGAAAAATAAAAAGAGCTGGGGATGTGCCTCAGTTATTAAGAACACCTGGGTTCAATCCATAGCACCAAAAAACCAATGTAGAAAAGGATTTCTTCTAACAAATTGTTTTCCTGCCCCAAATGACGGTCCACAGTTTCCTATACTAGTTTTACTGTACTATGGCAATATGTGCAGGAAATGTACTCTCCACTGCATTAGATATACCCTATATTTGTATGGTACATTAAATGTTTAATAATATGTTCATATCTATCTTCTATATGGCCATAGAAACATAATGAACTGGGCAACAAAATGCTAAAAATGCAGATCCCTAACGACACTGGATTTCTGTGGCTTCTGCTAATATTCATTTTTTAAAAAAATAATCAAATTTATTTATTTTTTCATTTATTTTTTCTCCAACATTTAGTTGTGCATGTGGTGCCGGGGTTTAAAGCGCTCCAACTGCTGAGCCACCACTCTAGCCCCTGTTAACATTCTTAGGCCGGTTTACTCCCAAATCTATGCATCTAGCCAGATGGTTCCCTCTTGAGCTATAGTCACAGAACCAACTTATTTTTGGTCAGCTCTTATTAGATAGCCTTCAGGCAATTCAAATTAAATGTTAAAAACTAAACTCTCATATTTCCCTTTCCCAAGCCTGCCCATCACCTCTCATGTCTTTTCAAAAGTAATCAGGTAGGGCAGGAGCAGTGGCTCAGCAGTTTCTGTGCTCGCCTCCCATGCACAGGGATGCGAGTTCGTACCCCTGCACCACGTACACAACGAAGTGTCTGAGCAAGGAAAGCCACTTGAAAAACTAAATAAACTTGATTCTTTCTCTCGATGTCCCTCTCTCTTAAAAAAAAAAAGTAATCAGTCTCTTTAAGTTTGTTCTTTCCCTTACCTATCCAACTCTTCTGCTCTCCATTCTTCTGCTAAATTAATTTCTAAATTATAAATCAGATCATGTCACTATCCTACTAAAAATCTCTTCAAAAAATTCTTGAATTTTCTGAGCATGCTACAAAGCTCTTTATATCTGCCCTCAGTTTACTACTCCAGATTAATCTTCCACTATTCTCCATCACCTTTACACCCTATGCTCCAGTCACACCTAACTATATAGAAATCTTTGAACAAATCAATACCAGTTGGGGCTATATACCTGTTATTCTCTGAATCTGCAACATTCTTCTCCTACGTCCACATTTGTTTAACATAATTCTTTATTACCTAACAAGAATTGCTTTAGTTTTTTCCCAGGAAGTTTTCCTTAATCTTACAAAACTGAATTAGGAGTTCTTCCTATGTGCATCCTTGATGTCCTATACTTACATCTATCAAGATACTTGCCTCTTTGTAAATATCCATTTAAGTGTCTGATTCCCTGTTAAGCTATGAACTACTTACTTGAAGGCAATTCCATTTATAACACCATTTATATCTTTTTTTCTTTCTCTTTTTTTTGGTTCTGAGGATTAAACCCATGGATGCTGTTTATTTTATTTTAAGGCAGGGTCTCACTAAATTGCTGGGGCTGGCCTTGAACTTGCAATTCTCTTGCCTCAGCCTCCCAAGTTGCTGGAATTATAGATGTGCAGCATTGATCCTGGGTCATAACACATGCTTAACATTTAATAATTTGCCACTGTATTTTTAAATCATAATGTCAACTGTTTATATGTTGAATCCTTTCTTCTGGTATTTTAATCTGCTATTTTTTTGCAGTGTTAAGGACTGAACTCCTTTTCTACCACTGAGCTACACCCCAGTTCTTGAACTGCTAATGTTTAAAACTAGTAACATCTCTAAAACATTCAGCATTAAAGAAGATCTACATGTTCTAGGACATTTCAAGCACAGAATGAGAATTTCAAAACCACTGACTTCTTTAGCTGTATTGTATACTTAAGTTATTCAGACAAATACATAAACAGACTTACACTGTATTCAGAATCTGATGTACAACAGTATCTAAAATTGATTCTTCTAAAAAGTTTGATTTTTCTGTCTTAAAACAAACTCATTTTGTAGAAGAATATATTTCCAATTTTATACTAGAAAATCAGTGAGAAAACAGGATATGATATACCCATATATAAGGTTTGAACTGTCTTATAAATTTTCTCCCAAGTGGGTTATAACTATCATCTTTTGGTGGGCTTCTTATGGAGAAATTAGCCATTATAAATTATTCAATGAAGCAAATACTTACCTGCATTCTTTACAATACTTACTAAAAGAAAAACAGAAAAATCTAACTTTGGATTCTTGCCCACAGTGAATATATATGAAAAAGAAAAAAAAACAAAAACAAAAACAAAAAACAAACCACCGTGCCCTCCATGAATCAATCATGGTAGAACCCTCACGGCTCAGCCACAGAGCCACAGTTAACAAGCAAAGCAAGACATTCACCACACTTTAAACAGAAGGGGTGGTGTGTGTGTGTGTGTGTGTGTGTGTGTGTGTCTGTCTGTCTGTGTGTGAAAACGATAGGATTAATTGAGTTTTAGAATGGTAAAAAAAATTGACAAAAATAATTTACTGTGATTCATTCCCTATTAATACATTAAAGCTCTCCCCTCACTCTCCAAATTTATTTTAAAACAAATCTTATTTAAAACACTAAGAGTTACCTTGCAAAGCACTCATATGGGTAAGGCATTTTAAAAGTAATCTTTTATTAAATGAACTCTCATCTGCATAATAAATTGAGCTATCTTAAAGACCATTCTGCTTAAATAAAATATAACATCACAGTATGACATATCTTATAGAAAATCTAAGTTATTTAGATAAGACATTTTTATTGAAAAAGCAAGAGTTGGGGCAGCCTGTTCTTTTGTTTTCCAAGACATTCCAGCACAATGGAAGTTCATTTCTTTATACTTCACTCTATGAGTACTTGACCTGTACCATAAAGAGCCTCAGGCTACCTTTGTAAAATGGCCAACATAAGCAGTAAAACGACTTACCCGTGATAAGTCAAGCTTAGGAGCAACCATTTGGCACTACAAAGCACCACTGGGAGACAACAGGCATACCTAAAAATGCTTAATTTAAGGTAAATCCTTATTGATTAAAGGAATACAAAATGAACAGAATGAGAGTCAAGATGTGCAAGAGAGAAAGTCTGGAGACACTATAGACAAACCCTATGGTAATGTCCCCATACCACACAATTTTACAGCAAACTATTAATACTAGGCAATAATCAAGGGTATTATATGATTCTCTTTGTGAATTAACCAATGAAAACAATGGAAGCCAAGCTAGGCTAGTTAATGTTTCCATTTCCATTTGAACTTTGATCAACATTTTGCAGACACAGTTGTATATAAGGACTGAAAAGGTTTCAGGGGCCTGTCTAGATAATTTTGTTGTTGTTTTCAAGTCAACCATGTCTGCAAAGAAAGCATGCTAACTCCTTTAGCATAGTGCAGTTTGAATAGCTGTTCTACAAATTAATAAATATGTGTGTGTATAAATTCGGATTTAATCCTGACTACATGTCTTGAACAATGCTTTCTGTGGCATTTATAATTTACTAAAAAAACTACCAATTGGTAGTTTTAAAAACAGAGCAAAAGAAGAAGTAATTATGATGTCTCCTAAAACAAGCTCTTTTCAAAAGGCAAGTAATATTTGGCAAAGAAAGAATGGCTGCACTAAAGAGGTCCCAAAGCGCATGTAGCCAGCGATATATAACACGAATATGATTTCATACTATTAGACTGATTAGGTGACCTATTGACAATTTTAAAACAGTGATTAAGAATTTTCCATGGAAGGCCTCACTAAATATTTAAAATCTATTTTCATAATATGTTTAAATTTTATAAGGTAGATCTATGACATCAAGATAAAACAATTATATACATATAAATTTTAAATAATTACTCAATTTCTTTAAAAAGTTGAATTATTTCTATGTCATGAACTCTGCTAAGAAATCATTCTAAATTTCCCACAATTCTTTTCAGTATTTTGACTCAAAAGCTTAAATGTTAATTATCATAATTTGAGCCTTTTGGTTCTCTAAATGAAGAAAATATGCTGTTTACATAATAGGTGAGTATACATATATAATTTCCATGACTGCTTTTCCTTCATGGTATTTTGAAATGTGAGGGTCAAACTTGTCATCAAATCTGGCATTCCTTAATGCAAAACCATTTGATGTGCTGATACAATGAATTGGTTTCTAGAGTTCAAATGTAATTTCATGCTTTTGTTTAAGCATATGTAAATCTTTTAATTTGAAAGCAATTCTTAATAGATAAAATTAATATGTAAATGTAAGCTGTAAATAGAAAATACACAATTTAAAATAACTCGAGGCAGCAAGCTCTAGATTTCCATTAATATCTCCATAACAATTATAACATGGTTTTAATAAGAGCTCCACTGAGCCATCCTATCATCTTGACTTTACTGTATTAAAACAAGAATATATGTAAGCAGGAAGTAGTTTAAAAGCACTATCTGCATAGAATACAACATTTGATATCATTTGATAGCATTAAGAATCCAAATAGCAAGAGAAATACAGTGTCTAGGACTACATAAGCATACATTTGCTCATTTAAGAGCACTTTACCAAGTATCGAGAAAAACAAAGTGCCCCATACATACAGCACAGAAATTATATAAAAGAAACACAATAGGTCTGTCTGCAACTCTCTAGACAAACCTAAACATCACATATTTATTTCCTTTTATCACAGATGCCTAAGAAAAAACTCAATTTGCTTTATAGAGCACCATCTGGCAGAAATCCAAGTAATACAGAATATGAATTTTGTTTGGAAATTTTAATGGACTGTATGTAGATACACCATAACAAATTTTTCAAATACTAATAATTTTAGTATTATAAGCAGTTATGCTTTCTGCATATGGCAGCCAAATATCTGGAGTACAACTGGATTCCCTATGTGGCTACCCCACATAAAGGAAGTTCATTATTTATTCAAATTTTAAGCATATCTTGATATGTGGAAGGAAAAAATACTAATGAAATATCTGAGAAAATATCACGATCAGTAAGATAACTCCACACCTATTATAACAGAATAAACCAGAGAGCACTGTTTCAAGAATTAGAGTTATTTATTCTGAGTGATCCTAAGCTGATGAGCCACTCTCTGGCTTAAGGGAGAACTCTACTGAATTAGCCACCTTCATTAGATAGTCAGCATCTTATTTATCTAACCCTGGGGTTAAACATTTTATTGCAGAAGTCAATTTGGAAGTTATAAAATTCTTCTGTTGGGGGTTGTAATTCAGGGGGTTGGGGTAGGAATACAGCTAAGAAAATCAGTGAAATCTCCAGAATGAACAGCCTGGCATTTTAGAATCTCACTGGGCACTGAGGAAAGCAATACTATAGAAAGCAGGTTACCATTTATGATAGTTGTATTTTCTGTGTTATCTAGAGAAAAACAGGTTCATCCATGCAAAATGGACTGTTTTAGAAGATACTGCTGCTAAAATGAAAGACTTTTCAAAAGGAAAAAGTGATTATTCCAGATGAAATGAGAAGCTCCAATGTCAACCTTACTTCCTGAATCAGCAAAAATCAAAGCTTTACTCAGAATAGGAAATTGGAGATTTTCTTTTAATTTACATATCTTTTTTTTGCTGAGTATGTTTTAGCTGAAATATGAGAGAACAACTAAGAGACAGCACTTCTCATTTCCAACTGTGCTTTGCTATGGCATTATAAAATACCACTACTGGGAACTAAATATACATCAATTTTACTAGCACTAATGTAGAAGAATCGAGAATTTAAGTCAGAAATAGCTTTCCACTTCTAGCATTTTGTTACACACTCATTAGCCAGGCCAATACCACACCAAATCTAAATAACTAAAGGTTTGGCAAATTATAAGCAAAATTCCTAAATGAACCTTAAAATAAAAAAACAAGAAAAACATCTTTGATTCATATACTGTATGATCATATACACACACTTATTATATGTATGAATTCTTTGATAAAATGAATGAGAGGTTCAAGTATTTTAGGAAGCTTAGATAAAATTTGGAAATAATTTTGTTAAATGACTTGGTTATTTTTGAAATATGAAATTTTATTCAATATTTTATAACTAAGATTTCCATAACTGTATCTTTATTACAAATCTGAAAATATAGCTAAATTATTGGTAAATATATATCTGGCAGCCATTTCCTTTGTATCAACATTTTATTTTTTATTAAAATGTTTTTAATTCTAGTTGGATGGCTTTTACTTAACAATAAACAAACAAAAAAGACCTGTGTGCTAGAAAATTTTGTTCAATTCTATTTTGGAAGAAATTATACTGTTTGACTATCTCAATCCCAAGCTTGGCTACTACTGTAGCTTCCTTTCTTTATTCTTAAGAACTGCAGAGTATGACATGTGCTGGTTTTTCCCAAGTAAAGACTGTTTCAAATGAATTTATTCAGTAAGCATAAAATATTATCTTTTGGATTATTCTTTTGTGACATGAGAATAATTTTAAAAGATTTTTTTCATAAACTTCTAAAACACCTTTACTTTCTCTGGCCTTTATGCTGTTATATTTCCCACATTGTGGGGATTTTGCCTGCCACCATTATTAATATATATAAATAACATTTTATCCATCTTACACACAACTAATTAAACATAATAACCAGGTTGATTTAGCTGGAATTTGGTAACTTACTATTCTTAGCCTCTATAAAATTATCTAACAGTATTTAAATGACAGATAAAATATATTTAAAAATATACATTTAATATTCTTGAAAACTTGATTAATTTTTGTAACAACCTAAAGCAAAATTACGCTAAAGTACTTTACCATGGTAAGACAAACAGGACTTGTACTAGCTTTCAGAAACAAATACTGATCATGGGAAAAAGTTGGCAGTAAGGAGGGTTCTGAAAGATTTTTCTGTATTTGTTATCTTCACATAACGAGTCACAAATAACATTAAGACTTAAATGTATAATGCAAGGTATACTAATGATTTTTAGGCCCCAAACCCTCAAGAGTAACTTTACCTTCCAATGATATACAAATTAAAACTCAGGTTTTATGTTGATCACCATTCTAATAATTAGTATTTAATATAGTATTTCACTATATAAATGCCTGGGCTGCTTATATTTTTAAACAAGTATTAGTTTAAACTTACTAGTTCCTATAATATTAAAAAAAATAAAAATAAAAACTCACTACTGCCATTTCAAAGTGCTGGCTAACACACTTAAGTATGATATGCTTTCTTTCTACTTTGATATACAGGGAGATTATCCAATATTTCCCTCTTTAATGTCTACTGATCATATATGAATGAGTGCTGTACATTTTCCTTCAATACTGATATTAAAAGAAAAAACATACAAAGTTTTTATTTAAAAGCTGTATAAATAAATCTCACCCTAAACATACAGGTGAAGCACAATGTCATTAAAAGGCAGGCTGCCCCAAAATGCACATGCACAATATTAGCATGCTCAACTTTAAAGGACTGAACATGCTAATATTTTCAAACCATTCTGGGATGAAACACAACTTTTTCAACATCGTGTAGAGAGGCTAAAGGATAGCAAATAAGAAAAATGAGAGCATTTTATAAGGCCCAGCCTTATAGAAAATGGTTTTCATAAACTGAGTAGAAATATATTTGCTGTTTTCTATGGCAGTATCCCATGCTTAAAACCCTCCCTTTCTGCCTTTGTTCAGCTCTTTTGCTAGCAACCAAGTGCTTTCTTTTGGTTCAGCCTAGTAAAAAGTCAAAGAACTAGAACATGATGAGGGTCATCAAGGTCTACAAGGTAGATGAACAAGCCAACAAAGCAACATCACAGGGTGAAGAGCAAAGGCATTACAATAAGAACCTAATTCCAACAAAAGAAAAAAGTCTACAGAAAATACCCCCAATTATAAGAAACAGTAAACCCTGGCAATGGCTGCTTTGTTTTATGTGAATATTTAGACGAAGCTTTTTTTTTTTAATAAGAATTGAAACACTGGCCATTAAATAATTATTTTCAAATTCAAGTGAAATACATTCTCCAAACACACAATAACACCATGACCTATTAACTAGGAAACATTATGCCTAAATCTATGTGTGAGTAAGGGCATATTTTAAGTTCTTTGCCTTTTTCTTATTAATAATAAATTTCATTTAGCCTAGGCAGAACATTGATTTCTCCAATTTATTATTTTGTTCCTAAAATTTAAAAGCAAATTAGCCACAACTATAAAGGCACATACATGACAGAAACAATCAACACTGAAAATAACCATAGACTTTGTTTCTTTTTCAAACCTATGGGAAAAGAATGGAAATAATTTCATAATTATTTCAAAATGCAGCTTTTACTGCTTTTATTTCCCATATTACCACTTTTTATTATTGATGTAACTGTGGGGAAAGAAAAACTAGATATTAATGAAGCTGCTGTTTCCTTTTAAGTTTTTGCTGCAATCATGGTATTAATTGCTGTCATCGCATTCATTCTCATGCCAACCCTGCAGTGGGGCAAATGGGATTTTGATGATTTGAAGCACAGAGAAATAGTTGGAATGATCAACGAGGTGAGACATAGGCTTCTGAATAATATCAAAGAATGAAATGTGATTTCAGCAAAATCAAAACCAAACTTTGCCTTCAATAAAGGTCATTTTAAAAACAGGGTTATCAGGTAGAGTAAAGTTTATTAAGCAGTTTCCCAGTAACATGTGAAAAAACTTATTATTTCACTAAGGTTTCTTTTTCCATTTTTCTTTCTCCTCAAGGAATATTTGAAAACAAAGAACCAAATAGTTAAAATATAATTCTGTCAAAGGGAAGAAAAATTACTTGGCAAGATAGTACAATATACATGTGTTTACGTATTATAGCAGGAATACTATTCAAAAGAAGTGAAATCGCCTCAGAGAAACTTACAAACAGAAAAATTTAGGAATACTTTAACAAAAATTTCTACTTCATTTTTCTGGGGAGGGAGCAAAAGGAATGCTGCAACAGTATTATAAGAAGGTCATTAACAAATCTGGTCAAGCAGGATAGGATCAGTTCTGACTTGTCAGAGCAGATGCCTAGAAACAAGAAATCTCTCCTTTCTTCTAGTTAATCTCAACACAAAAGACTATGGCAGAGAAGTCAGGACTCTGATAATTCTGTTTTCTGATCATCAAGGCAATCAGAAAACAAAACTCTAAAAGCTGCACAGGTGAGATTTTTACATGTCCATAATAAATAAAATCTCTATTGATTTGAAGGGTTAGAAAGTACAAGTGAGATAAAAACGTGAGAGTTTTGTCAGCCACCAAGAATTATACATGTGAGGGATTATGGTCACTCACTGTTGCCTTTTAAATGTCTCTTCTATAATGCTGAGGACCAGTAAACTGGTGATTAAATTAAAATATCCTGATAATCTAGTGATACTAAGGCCTATTTCAAATACCCTCTCCTTCATGGAGCCTACCTCCTGAGAAACAGACTATTCTGTCCTTAATGATCTTACATTACACATGTATGTCATCTTTCTTCTATAAGGTTACTAGCTCTTTGAAGGCAGGAACTATGTCTTATTTTTCTTTGTGTCTGTCATGATATTTAGATGCTAAAAATTAATAATTAAAACTAATTACCAAAGTCCAAAATAACAACACTCAGTTTACTTTTAAATGCAAATATAAAATAAATGTAGGACAGTCCCTGAGTCTCAGAGATTTATAGTATGGTTAAAGAGGTAGAACACATAAATAAAAAGCAATATACATTCTACAGAATAGTAAGTGATATAGTCAAGGAGAAGGAATCTAGAAGAAAAGAAGAAAATATAGCCTCAAATCAGAACCCCAAACATGTGGACAGATTCATTGCCTACTCATAAAAACCTAAAGCTTCCTAAACAAAAGCATAGAGAGTAATTGCAAAGAGGGTTTGTGGATTTGAAAGGAATACGACTTACTGACAAACTCCTCTGATAATTATTTTCATGGACAACCAAAAGTATAATCTCCTTCTCATGGGATGCACTCACTCAGCACAATGAAGGGGTATCTGAAGTTCATTTTGAAGGCATCTTGAACCTTTTTATCGGGTTGTATTACTGGGGCTTCTTTTTATGGAACTCTAGGTTGTGTCAGTCTTCATAAAGTAGCTATTACTGGTTGACTAGTACTGGTTTCCTATAGAATTGCCTATGGTTAGAGGACTTTCAACAAGCCACAGTGGGAGGTGCTGAAATAACAACTGTAAAATGGTCCCTAGAGGCAACTTCTGGGAGATAGGCACCTCTCTTGAAGAAGTTCAAATTGAAAGCATTTGAGTGAAAGTGTGTCTATGAAACAACCTCAAAGGCAAGAGATTATGAGGCTCAGGAGATGAAGGATGTTTCTGAAGCAAAAATGTAACAACTGGAGTGGAACTGATAAATGATTTTTCAACTTAGTTTTTCATCCTTCCAAGGTAGATAAATCGAGCAGCTTGCACTGTGCTGTGTTGTGCATGGGTCTTCCAGATGAGGCTTACCGTACGTTTTGCATAGGCATTTTAAAAAACCCATAGCACTTGTGATAAATTAAAATATGTTTTAAAATATAACCTGGTGATTCTTGGCTTGCATAAATCCTTTAGACTAGTTATTTGACATATTGACACTAAATTTTTTTTTTAAAATCACTTTAAAATGTCTTGAAATCAAGCTCTATATATAAAGTAATTTTAAGAAAG
This sequence comes from Aplodontia rufa, assembly GCA_004027875.1. Lineage (NCBI taxonomy): Eukaryota > Metazoa > Chordata > Mammalia > Rodentia > Aplodontiidae > Aplodontia > Aplodontia rufa. The sequence continues at coordinate 44,514 of PVKS010012651.1, forward strand.
AGAAAGGGAAAATGAGAGAAAGAAAGAGAGAATCAACCTTATTTTAGTTTTTTATCTGGTTTTTGTTGCTCTGATACTTGGTCATGTATCTGGTCTGGGGTTTGAACCTGGGTCCTTGCACATGCCAGGGAAGCACAATACCACTGAGCCACCACCTCAGCCCCCATAAAGTTATTCCTTAAACAATCAACCTTTGAAAAGATTAAATGATACTGCAGGCAAACCAGTGTAACAGATATTCAATAAACTGTTGAAAGTCTAAAATATTTCCATATAGTTGCATCGAGAAACTTAAATAAGAAATATTAACAGCCTGAAAAAAAATCTTCAAAGCTTTCAAAAAAGTCTAGTTAGACTTTTTTCCAGTTTTACTTTAAAAAAATTGGATTCTGCAGTCAACACCACAAGTACTAGATTTTGATCTTATAATAGAAAACTACTTTACCACCTTACCATTTATTCCCTGTTTTCTAGTAACAGAACTGTGTTTCTTATTAGAACAGCATCCCATAGGGTTTTGACAGTGATGTGTGATGATTACTTTCCTATCCCACACTTCAATGCATCACCATTTAGAGGAGTGGGCTTATGATTCAAACCTGACCAATCCAATCTCAGATCCCACTGACAGGACAGGAATAAACCCAACTAAGCTAACAGAAGAACTTCTCAGAACTTTCACCAGAATAATAAAGATACTGTCTCTGTCTGACACACAGGTAGTAAGGACCACATAAGGTCTAGAGGTGACAGAGGCCAAACTTCCAGGCAGAGACAGCCTGAGTATGAAGACAGCCAGCACAGAGAAAAGCACAATTAAGAAAGGGGAGGAGTTAGGCTGGAGAGTGGCTCCATGGTTGTAGTGCTTGGCCTGGCATGTGTGAGGACCAGGTTCAAACCCCAGCACCACATCATACACAACTAAGTTTTGGAGAAACAAAGGCCAGATGGAAAAATAAATAAAACTGTCTCTTTCTCTCCCTCTCTGTTTAAAAAAAAAAAAGAAAGAGAGAAATGGAGTGAGTTAACGTTTGAGCTTCTTGGATGACCTAGTTTGAGTCAGCCATATGGACCACATAAATACCTGTATTTCCTAGTTACACATAAATTAATAAATTCCTCATCCTCACTTTTTTTTCCTTTTTCATTTACTTTGGGTTAAACTGTTCTTATTTGCCCCCAAGGGTACACATTACTAAAAGCTTCTGTTCTTTCACTTGATCCCATCAGTGTCCTGGCATTCCTTCATGTGGTGTCACTCTCTGCTACTCCCAGTAATTCCCTGCTTTCACTATGGTACTGAGATGGAGGGCAAATTATTAAGTTGGGAATATTCTGGTCTATTTTATTGTTACTGGTCCTGTCACTAAAAGTATATGAGGTAGGACTTAAACTATATAATGAGACCTTAAGAAGATCACAATTGCTAAAAGTTCAAAATAGTTGATTTTATATTTAACACTTGTCAAAATTTAAAAACAAACAAACAAACCAATATTTGCAGAAAGTCCCTTCTTTAAAAAGTCCAATCATGACAGGCATGGTGGTACATGCTTGTAACCTCAGCAACTTGGAAGACTGAGGCAGGAGAACTGCAAATTCAAAGTGAGCCTCAGCAGGTTAACTAGGCCCTGAGTAACTTAGGGAGACCCTGTCTCAAAATAAAAATAAGGGCTTGGGATGCAGCTCAGTGGTTAAGCATTGCTGCATTCAATTCCTGGTACCGAAAAAAAAAAAGTTTAATCACAATTAATATATATTATACCACTAAATCCATCAGAAAATTCACAAGCCAAAAGAGAAAAAGTACTGGTAGGGTCCACATATATCCCAGATCCATTGCTCAAAATCTGCTGAAGAAAATGATTTGGAATTAGTTTATGATAATGACAATGATGATTTTGGCACTGGGGACTGAACCCAGGGGCACTTTACCACCAACCCACACCCCTAGCCTTTTAAAATTTTTTACATAAGGTCTCGAAAAGTTGCTGAAACTGGCCTTGAACTTGGGATCCTCCTGCCTCAGCCTCCTGAGTCTCTGGGAATGCTGGTGTGCACCACTACTATCTTCAGATAGTAGTATCCTTAGTTAAAGTAAAATGAGATAATCCAAACTAAGACATAAATGGACAAAAAGCTTAAAGAGCTTTGACACTGTTCGGGGAAATCTACCATTTGGAATAAATGCAATTATACGTGTCCTTGTCAGAGGCAGGCAGAAGAAGAATCGAGACACAAAAGAGAAGGTAATATGTGAAGACAGAACAGCAGATTTGATGAGATCAGGCTTAAGGACTGAAGTGACTGGCCACAAGCTAAGAAATACTGGCAGCCGGAACACACTCTCCCCCAGATCCTCCTAAGGGAGTGAACCCCTGCTAATACCCTCATTTTTGTCTGGTGTTAATTTTGGGCTTCTGGCCTCTAGAATTTGGCAACCAAGTTTGTGTTAATTTGTTACAGAAGGCATGGAAACCTAACACAAGTACCATGCTGTAAGATGTCCTTAAATTTATTAAAAAGTATACAATGATATATTTGTACATGCACACAGAGGTCCTTAAGAATTGTGCATGTCCAAAAATCAAATCTAAACGGATCCAGGAACTAGAAAGTAAACCAGCTACCATATACCTGCTAGAAGAAAAGTTAGGACCAACACTCCAGCATTGCAGAGTACGCAAAGACTTTTCAACAAAACTCCTAAAGCAAAATAGGTAAAGTCAAAAATCAACGAGTGGGATGCCATTAAACTGAAAAGATTCTGCACAGTCAAGGAATTGGTCAAAATTGTCAAGAGACAACCTAGAGAATGGGAAATAATCAGAGCCTGTGATTTCTCTGACAGGGGACTGATATCCAAAATTTACAAAGAACTTAAAAAACTTAATACCAAAAACACAAACAATCCAATCAATAAATGGGCCGAAGAGCTAAATAGAAACTTCTCAACAGAGGACACTGAGCAAGCCAATGAATACACAAGAAAGTGTTTTAAATCACTAGTAATCAGAGAAATGCAAAGCAAAACTACATTAAGATCTCAACTTATTCCAGTCACACTGGCAAAGATGAAGAATATAAACAATAACAGATGCTGGAGGGGTTGTGAGGAGACAGGAACATTAGCACACTATTGGTGGAACTGCAGACTGGTATAGCCACTCTGGAAAGCAGTGTGGAGAATCCTCAAGAGACAGATCCACCATATGACCTAGTTATCCCTCTTCTGGGTATTTTCCCAGAGGAGTTAGAATTAGCACATTACAGCAACACAGCAAAATCTATGTTCATAGCAGCTCAATTTACAATAGCTAAATTATGGATCCAAAAACTGTGATATATATAATATGTATATATATACATACATGTATATATATACAGTTCCACTGAGTGCTTATGTATATAAAATTATATTTATATACATAAGCACTCAATGGAATTCTACTCAGGTATTAGAAACAATGATATTGTGGCCTTTGAAGGTAAATGGATGGCAATGGAAGAAATGCTGAGTGAAGTTAGCCAAACCTAGAAAGTCAAGGGTCAAACGTTTTCACTCATTTGTGGAAGCTGGAGCTAAACCCAGGCTTGGGTGAAACATAGTCAAACTCGTGTATTAGACCCAGCAAAGGTGTAGCAACTCATAATCTAGGGCAACCATAGATATTGGGAGGGGGGGTTAAATGGGGGTCAAGGCAGGGATAAGAAAGGAAGGGAGAATAAGGAGGGATCTAGGGAGATAATAAAAAATGTAGCATACTCTTTACCCCCTAAGAATCCAAATATGATCATTTAATATCATTTAATTCCAGAAAATTCACAATCTAAGCATTTATGTTAGAGGGGCAAAATATAGAAGAATCAAGAGTCTAGGATGTGGGTGATGTGGGGGTAATTTTGGTTTAATAACATAGGAATATCATATTGTTACTATATATGCATTTATGATTGTATAATAACTCAATTCCTTAATAAAAAAATTTTAAAAAGGAATTGTGCATGCAACATTTAGTGAATTAAATCACAACAATATTAACCGATTCAGACAAGAATCATCTATTGATTTAAAATCACTGGCTTAAAGTTAGTTGGAAAACAGGATCTTTACACCATTTCAAAATATCTCTTCACAGCTGCTTGTTACAAAGGGGTCTTTAGCATAAAGGTGTATGGTTAAAAAGAATCTATTTTAAGTTCTCATTTCTAAAATCATGAATATATTAATTATATATGAAAATGACAATAGAAAATATTTGATTAAATAAGTTTATGATTCAATTACAAAAATATCAATTTTTTTCACAGAAGTAATTTACCTTAAATAGGTGAACATATTACTCTCTATTGGCTTTCTCTCACTTTACTACAAACAGAACAACACAGTGGCAGCAAAATAAAATAAAACAAGGACTACAAGGAAATGCTTGAATAAAAGACTTTCTTTACAAATATAAAGTAATTTAAATATATGAACAAATTGCAAAACACTTCTTATAAGTCCACAATTTATTTTTTTTTTTAAGGGCAAAGGAAGAGAGGGAGAGGAATGAGAGAAAGAGAACCAATTTTTAATTTATTTTTTCATCTGGTTCTTGTGTCTCTTAACACTTAACCTTGTATGCAAGAACTGTAACCACTGAGTCCCTGCTCCAGCCCCTCCACATGTGTTCTAAGCATTAAGATACAAGGATAAAATGCTATGCCTTTACAAATTTAACAAAACATAAAAAATATTTTTACAGAAAGGCTTCATTTAAACAATGAAAAAATTTCTTAGTTGTTTCCCTGTTGAAAACGCTGGATCATTTGTAATTAAAACTCATACCACTTACTTCTAAAAAATCTTGTAAAACTTTGGAACAATATAGGAAACTATACACCTAAGTAAATTCCTTCTTAAGTATCAAGAAGTCAAACTGGTCTCTGAAGACCAGCTATGCTGGATTTCGTATGCTTCCTGGCCAGTTCCCACTAAGGAAGCATTCTGAACTCTAAAAGTCAAGGTAAGCAAGCAAGATGGGCAACATGGCATCATAAGCCAACTGTAAAGCTCTCAAAACACAGCAGTCTTCTTGGGTTGATTTTATATCTCCTACCACTTTTGGAGAAATCCTACACACACAGTGGAAACCTCACTGTCTTACTAGTAGACATCAGTCTTGGTAACAGAAGTGAAAATCGTCCCTGAACCCTTTATGAAATAAAAATTTTAAAATAATAAATGTAAAAACTACTTGCATAAAAATGCACTTTCACATCTAAGATGACATACATTAAAAGCAGGTATTTCTTGGAAGAGATTATCTATAGCAATCCATGTACATTTGCTTTGGAAATGAGAAAGAGTTGCCACGTTAAATACCTAAACCAATACCACCAAAGTGAGAATACTGTATTATCTGAATACTGGATGGTTTAAAACATGAATGCACAAACCAAAAGTACCTCCTAGTAGTCAAATGAGTATGGAACTTGACCTAGCAATTTCCCCTCTCCAAAGTTAAAGCAATAAAAAGGATGCTATTAAATATTCATCAAAAGAAGAGATGAAAAGGAAAGAAATGATTTGAAACTGGAAGTGAACACAGAGGTTTCTATTTCCCTTTATGTGTAAGTTTATGCTTTTATGTTTGTTAGAAAATGCAGTCAAATAAGAAGAAACATTATACATAAATGTGGGGGTGGGATGTGAGGGAGGCAGGGCTGCAGAAAGTAGGGAGACAGACAGATAGACATATGCATGCTAGAAAGCCAGGCATGCTAGGCAAGCAGTAAACCACAAACTATACTCCCAGCCTGAAAGATTACTTAAAGTATGTCTATAAAGAAGTCTCTCAAAATTATTTCTTGACACAACAATGAAATTTTACCAAAGGTCTGGGGTTCAAGAAAACCTCACTTAGGGATGGGGATGTAGCTTAGTTGTAGAGTACTTGGCCTGGCATGCACAAGGCCCTGGATTCAAACCTCAGGATCACTAGAATGGGGTGGCAGAGATAAAACTTAACTTATAACCCACAAATTTAAATTTTGTATAATTTTCATGATTCTCACTCCTATGCTAGGCCATTTAAAAATGTTTAAAAAATCATTCTTAGCTCCTAGGGGGTGGGGGAGAGGGAGGGAGACAGAAGGAGAGGGAGGGGAGAAGAGAGAGTGAGAGAGTGAGAGAGAGAAAGAGAGAGTGTATTAAATTGACTGCAGTTGACCTGTTGGCCATAAGGTACTCCTGTCTTTAACCAAGACAGCGTATTAGAATCACTTCACAGCTTAAAAAATTCTTTCTCGGGACTGGAGCGGTGGCTCAGCAGTTACGGCGCTTGCCTGGCATGCACAAGGATGCAAGTTCAAACCCCAGCACCACGTAACAATGGAGTGTTGGAACAACTGGTCTCATAAAAACTAAATAAAGTTGATTCTTAAAAAATAAAAAATCTGTCTCTGCCACCTTAGTAAAAGTTTCACCTACAGGGTGGATATGGGGGATAAAGGGTATATGATGAAAACATGAGGCAGATAAATTTTCCAGATGATTCTAAATTTATAACTAGGGTTGAAGAGTACAGAACTTAGAATCAAGCAGACACCCCATATCTTCTTAAATTTTGGCAAGGCACCTATTCTTTCAGATTCTTTGTCTTCACATCTATGTATTGTTTATCCCTTTCCTATGCTGCAATGTACATAATTGCTTAGTACAAATCTGATTGGGAATTTACACAAATCATACTCCTCTTGTTTAAAGAACTTATAATTTGAACAAAACTGACCAGATTATACTGTTTTGTTATGTCTATGTAAAAATATGTAAGAACAAATACCACTATTATGTATAATAATGCACTAATAAAAAATAAAGAACTTCTAACTTAAGAAGGATAAGGAGCAAACAGAAACTGTACAGTAAAAATGTATATAACAAAACATCATTAACATGATACACAGCTATTTTCAGAAATGTGACTAACAGAAATAAAAAGAAAGGGCTCCAGGATTACATTCTAGAATAGCAGAAAGGAAGTAACACTGAAAAGATCATAAGAATAATTCACCTACCTGTTTGATAAGAGGCCTAAAACACTGAGGCCACCTCCTTCATCTTCCTGACTAAGAAGTGTAATACTGATCCTCCAAGCTTGTCCAGGATTTCTGCATGATGTTTTGCGGTAATTGAAAGACTCTCCCACAAGTATTACCATAATAGCTATTGAAATTCAGGGTCTATTCGACTTCAAATAATGAATACTTGACCACTGTATGAGGAAGTTCTAATGAATATTTGACCATTGTAAAAGGAAAGTCTAAAAAGTAAGAATGAGAATGGAGAAAAACACCTATCTCCTCATCCACAAAAAGGACACATTTTATAAGTCATAAAGAAGTTTTGATTTTCAGGTTGGAGCAGTAGCTTAGAGGTTGGAGCATTTTCCTGGCATTTGCAAGGACCCAAGTTCAAACCCCAGCACCACATATACAACTAAGTGTCTGGGAAACAAAAGGCCAGATGAATAAATAAATAAAATTGGTTCTCTCTTTTTTAAAAAAAAAGTTTTCGTTTTCACTAATTAACAATGTTGAATTAGAAAGTTTTAACATACTAAGTAAATTTTTCAGAAAGATAGCTTAATAAAAGATAACTATATAAAACTCAACTTATGCACATCTCAGAAAAATATTTAAAGCACAAAGGAATTTATATCTGCATAATGATGCCAACAAAATTAAAACATACAGAAATGTATTAAGTAACACATCACAGAATATTATAAAGTTATAAATTCTTTTGACTAAAGGACACAAAAGAATAAATACTGGGGCTGAAGCAGTGGCTCAGCAGTCATGGCACTTGCCTGACATGCGCAAGAATGTGGGTTTGAATTCAGCACCACGAACACAACAGTGTTGGAGCAACAAAAAACAGATGAAAAACTAAATAAAAAATTGTTTCTCTTTCTCACCATCCCTCTTGCTCTTAAAAATAAAAAATAAAAAAGTAAATACATCATTCCATCATTCTAAGGGTCTTAAACTCATCAAAAGATGCCAAATTAGTTTACATAAATAGTGCAATTTCTATTAAAATCCTAATAGGATGTTTAAAATAGTGTGACAAAAGTCTAGAATAACTTGAATAACAAAAATGAGTGTCCCACCAGACAGAATATACAATAAAGTTCCAGTAATTACAACCATGCAGTTAAAATAAAAACAGATAAATCAGTGGAAAAATATCTAGTCTGAGGTGCAAGGAGCAACAAATATCAGTTCATTCATTCATTCAGCAAATATTTAATGGAACACTGTTCCAGGCTCTGGGAATACAACAGGGCAGAAAAGGAAAAATTTCTGGTCTTTCGGTGCTTATATTCTAGTGGGGAAGAAAATAACTGAATAGAAATTTTAGAATATATTTTAATTAGTATTTTTCTAAAAAAGAGGCTGGGTGCTATGGTGCACAGCTATAATCTTGTTACTCAGGAAGCTGAGTAAAGATGATCGAAGTTCAGGATCAGCCTCAGCAACTTAACAAGATTTCATCTCAAAATTAAAAAACGAAAAGGGCTGGGAACATGGCTCAGTGGTCAGTCCAATCCGCAGTACCACACACACACCCAAAAAAAAAAAAAAGAAAAAGAAAAAGAAAGAAA